>JAOVVF010032253.1:0-10788 GCA_028565595.1 Duopalatinus emarginatus | reverse complement strand
GTACTGAACATACAAAACACAAATGAAATGAAACTTCCCGTTTAACAGATCTTTCACCATCACTTAAACTTAGGCTGCGTCTGAAATCACATACTTCCGTATGGTGGATGTAGTGTGCCTGAGGCTGTGCATACTGCACGCTCGCATACCTGAATTGCGTACTGATTTAACGGTAAAACAGTGCACACTGCTTCGAATTCAGTATGTACTGCTTAAGTATGCGATTTCAGACGCAGTCTTACTGTTACTGAAGCAGTGCCCAACAAGCCTCAACATGAACTACGGGTAAATCGCAGGGCCAAATTTGAATTTGTGTTAACGGCAAATTGTTTTTTAATCGTGATAATTTGAGATCGAGTTAATGTGTTATTTTAGCGTTCATTTCGACAGCGCATATATATATATATATATATATATATACACACACACACACCCTTGTATACGTCTAATTAATATAAAACATATCCTATTTTATGCACATTCTTAAATTAAGCCTATGAAAGGAAAGCTAGTATGAAAGAAGAAATACGTGTGTGGAAATATTATTTTTAGTGAAGCTCAGTGAAGCTAAGCTTTTTTCGTTTTCCTTTTCTTTTTGAAAATAAAGTCTTAAAATCAGATCTGATCAGCAGGTGGTTTTCTGATCTCTATTCATATCATGGCTTTTATTTCTGGCCTGAAATACCTCGGATTTAACTAAAAAGTCACATGTAATTAAATTGGTTTTATAAATATATGTAAACCAGGTTTTCACCCTGAGAAAATAAATAAATATTTATTCCATTTGAGCAGGAAAGAAATGCTGACAGAAATCTATTAAATATTGAACATCATTCTAAAAAATAAGTCTTTTTAGTAGCTTTGTAAGTTTAAGTCATCATATTTCATTCTGCCTAGTGTACAGAATTAAGTCTTATTAAATGACTGCTAATTGTTAGTGATTGTTTTGTGGTTAAAGAACCAGTCTTGTGACTCGAAGGTCCCTGGTTCAGTCGACAAGACACGCCTGAAGTTCCCCTGAGCAAGGCACCTAACCCCCAACTGTTCTCTTGGATAGGGTTACCCAGCACTCAGGGCTAGTGTGTGTTTCACTGCACATATGGGTACAATGTAAAGGTCAAATTCCTCTGTGTGTACAAGCACAGTGGCCAATGAGTCACTTCACTTCACTTAGTGCATTGGCTGCTCCATGCTCCAGTTTGGCAACTACGCTGCCAAATTTCCAGTGGTATCCCTTACATGGTTAATCCAGGAAAACTGTCCTATTCACACCTGTACTATATTACGGTATCTGATTGCTTTTGCTCGTGGTTTTTGGCCTAGCTTTGGCCTTGTGTCTGATACTCTGTTTGCACATCACCTGACTTTCTGCCTGTTTTCTGTTCACGGTTTTCAGACTGTGTATTGGAGTTGTTTGACTGGATTTTTGCCAAGACTGTTAATAAGCACACCTGCAATTGTGTCCATACGAGTGTCTCTGCCTCTTTACGTAACACTATAAAGCTCCAGATTTACATTAGGTAGCTTGTTAAGGATTTGGGATTGGGATTATCAACATTACTTTTAATAGTTAATAATAATTACTAGGCTACTACTCTATGTACACTGAAGTGGCAGAAAAACTGGTACAGTACAATGCAAAATACATATGGTGGAGGGGGATCCATAAAGGTAGGAACAGGTGAACACTATGTGTGCCTCTTTTCTGACAAGTTACACCTAGGGGATGCCAAATTATGGTTAGAGGAACACTCATCTGAGTTGGGGTTTTACCGTTCACACCTAAATCACCACATGTCAATATTATTGAACATGTCTGGGATGCCATACAACACAGTATAGAACACAGAAATCCTACACGTCAGAATACAACAGAATTGTGGACCGTGGTTGGTGTGGTACAGTGGTAACCTCACTGGGCTCTCATGTGAGAGACCTGGGTTCGATTCCCGATCTGGGCAGCCAGTCTGTGCTACACCAATAAGGGTCCTTGGGCAAAACTCCTAACACTATGTTGGCCTACCTGTAATACCAGTAACCTTTATCGCTCTGGATAAGAGAGTCTGCCAAATGCCGTCAATGTAAATGTTCTGCAGGAAGTATGGTGTTTGTTGCCTACAGAATATTTCCACAAGCTTGTGGAGTCCATGCCCCATGGGGACCTACCAATACTAGACTGGGGTGCCAGTCTTTTTTTTGGTTTTTTTTGGCGCTTCAGTGTACTGTACTTCTTACAGTTATTAATGATGTTAATTTTTTTTGCTTATGTAGCTCCAAATCATTTTTCCCCCATGTTAAAATGCCACGCCCAAATGAACACCCAGACATAAATTTGATCATAGAGCTACATCGAATATAAAATTGCTAAATGAGGAAATTGACTGTGGAACCTGTTCTTGATTTGACTGTCACAGCTTTGATGAATAAGCTCCAGTTTGTGCTAATAAGCCAGAGTAACTAAGGTGGCTTGCACGGAATATAAATAATTCATGATTGGACACTATCTGTGTAGCCTACAAGACTGATTAGAAGAATGTATTCCGGAGCAATTGGCCATTTTCCTGTTTGTGGTTTGGCCTGAGCACAGCAAAAGAGCGTATCTAAATCCCCTGGTGCGGCAAAACTTTTTATAATAGAGCTCTTGTACAAGTAGAGCGCTGCTAATTTCCTGTGTTCTGCATTCGCTCGGCATGCTTTCTCTGCATGTCAGCGCTAATATTTTACAGCACAGACAATAGAACAGAAATGGAAAACGTCTGTCAGATAATTGATGTATATTGTGCTGAGTGTGTGTAAGTGGTTCAGCTTCAAACAAGTGAAAATTGCGAGGGAAATAAAACAGCTATTTTCATAAATACTGTGCTTATATTGTCTTGTTCTGGATCTTAACGGGTCTTAGTAATGTTTAGTGGACTAAAGGTACACTATATGGCCAGTGGATTCCTGACCTTCAAACCTATATGTTGTGTGTTTTAGTGTTTGTGTTTTGGTGTGGACCAAAAAATCCTCAGAAGGATAGGAATATCTGATTGTTTTGACCTTCTGGGGCAAATGTCCACAGGAGGGAAGTGGGTTGTTGTTGTAATCACAAGAATAGCTAGCAAGACAAAACTCTCTCTCTCTCTCTCTCTCTCTCTCTCTCTCTCTCTCTCTCTGAAGTCAAGGTTTCTAAAGAAAATTGGCTGCATTTGCTCAAGTGCTATAAAGTGAAGAGCCACACGTCAGCTGCATGCCCTTGTTGAACCAATAATGAGCATAAAACTTTTGGAATCACTTGATAACTGGCTGAAACGTTACCGAAATTAAGGCAAAGAAGGAAGCAATTACAGTATGCATGTCTCTGTGAGAAGAATTTGTGGTGGAAAGCTGCCGGCTCCAAAGTGTCCCCTGAAAATGACAACCAGCACTTTCAGAAACACTCTTTAGACTTCAGACTTTTCAATCTGCATTTTAAATGAGCAGGTCTGGCAGCTGTTCAGACTTGTTTATCTATTGCTTTGTGTGTGTGTGTTCAGTGACAGCATCAGAATAGCTTGTCTCAGTGTGTTCACGGATAGTAAACTATATATAATTGCTTTAGATTTATTCACAGGTCCTTATTAGGCATTATGCTTGTTTAGTGCACTACCCGTCTACTTGGCCGCCGTGCTCGAGTACCTGACTGCAGAGATCCTCGAGTTGGCTGGCAACGCCCCCCGCGACAACAGGAAGACCCGCATTATCCCCCGCCACCTGCAGCTGGCCATGCGTAACGACGAGGAGCTGAACAAACTGATGGGTGGAGTGACCTTTGCTCAGGGCGGCGTGCTGCCCAACATCCAGGCCGTGCTCCTGCCCAAGAAGACCGAGAAGGCCGTCAAGACCAAGTAAACGTGCACTCGGCCGCCCACAAACCCAACGGCTGTTTTAGAAGTTTGGGTGCAGCCATGGCCTAGTGGTTAGGGAACCAGTCTCGTAACCGGACGGTTGTGGGTTCGATCCCCACCCAGAGCAAGACACGACTAAGGTGCCCTTGAGCAAGGCACATAACTCCCCTGGGCGCCCTAGTTTGGGGCTGCCCCCCGCTCCGGGTGCCCCCCTGGTGTTCACTGGTGTGTGTGTGTTTCACTGCATGGATGGGTTGAATGCGGAGGTCACATACCTTCTGTGTGCAAACCCAGTAAGGCAAAATAGTTCATTTTCATTAGATGGCATTGCAATAAATAGTGGTGTGATTTTGTGTTACTTAAAATCTGTTATCTGTTGACTTTGTTCAAGTTTAAGTTCAAATCTCCTCCTCCTTCCTTATCTCTCCCCTCTCTGTATAATTCTTCTGTAATAGCTACGATGTTTATAACAGACATATGGTTTAAAACACAAGTTCTAAAATTTGTCACAGTGACTGTTTTCTGATTCTTTTCACCAATTTTTAACTGGCCATCTTGAGCACTCTAGCACTACTAATCGATAAGTTTAAAGGCAAATTTAAGCAAGTTTTTATCTGTATCCATATCCAATTTTTTAAATCTGAGGTCACGTAGGATTGCTTGGCTCAGTCTGAGTGCAACAAACCTAGTTTCTAATGATTGATTCATTTAACCACTGAGGGAACACTGCAGTTATTAAAACCAGGATCAGGTTTTCATTATAGCTCATAATAATGTGTTTGCTGTAATAAAAAAAAGTAAGTTTTGAGGTGTTGTATCTTAGGAGATCTATTAGAGATCAAGCGTTTATACATTGTAGTCAACTGAAAATTGATGGTGAATGTAATTAATGTATTGACACTAAATTTGGTCAATATATTTGGTACCCTTTTCTATAATTCGGTACCCTTTTCTATCCTTTTTTTTGTTGCTTTTTATTGGTCCGCATGTATTTACTCTTACCATCATCGTCAGTAAATCTGTTTGCACCTAATGATATAAAGATTATACTTTTCTTCTGTTTCTGTCTATAGACACTGAAGTGGGCAGATTATTTACATGGTGTTTTTTATTTGTCACTCGATATTTTCAGGTGCGTCTAAATATATACAAGTTAGTTTTCCATACACAATATGTAAATACGCTCCTTTTGTACAGTTCTCTTGTGAGAGAAAAGCTGGAGTGGAAAGTTTATTACATGGCATTTGTTATTGGCAGAATAAATGGAGATCACCTCCAAGAGATCCTCTTCATAACAACACAACACAGAAGCCCAGCGGTTACAGTGGCACTTGAATTCCAATTAATGACTGATTAGTAACTAAGGAATTATTTATGGCTTGACAGCACTGCTCTCAAGTCTGAAGGTATTCATTCATTTTATATGACAGTAGCTGTGACAATACATAAGCATAAACAACAGGTTTATATTAATGCATTTGTTCTAATAAGCCACAATAACAGTTATATAATACACAACAGTGATTGTTTGCGGTTGTAAAAAAAAAGGAGGACAGTAGACAAGGAGGAGAGTAGACAAGCTTGGTAAATTGGTGTTGGTGAGGGCATATGCAGGCATGTAAAACCCAGATACATCTAAAAGCAAAAGGAATGACTTTTGGGCTACAACTAGTGAGGGAACAACCTAAAATATGTACAAAATCCAACTGTAGCACAGTAAACAATCAATTTGTTGGCAGGTTGGCCCTGTTGTGTTGTGAAAGCTGCCATTCATTCATTCATCCATTCATAAGTTTTATCTGAATTACAACAATTTTTAAAGTTTAACCTGAAATACAATAACTCTAAGATACATGTGCTGGCTTTAAGACTGCCAAACCAAACGGTAATTTTTGAACTGTTCTCCCTGCTTTGACCCCAACCCTCTCACTGTTGTCCTATGAATACAGTTATTTAATATAGCACTAATAATGCCCTCTTAGCTTACGTGTTCCCTGGCGCACACCTGAGCCACATTGTCCTTCTGATTAAGGGGATTATATAAGCCTGGCATTTCAGCCTGTATGCGGCGGTGTTTTTGTGATGTTATCCTGTTTCCTGGTTTCCTCGTTTTGGACTGTGGCTGTCTCCAAAATCGCATATTTTGGTTCGCATACGGTTTTGGTTACTGTTCTTTAGTCCTGTTTATGGTGTTTTGCTTTTGTAAATAAAACCTTTTTGTTCCCTGCACTGGTTCTACCGTATCGCCGCGTGTACGCCACGTGACATTGATTCATAATGTTGATATTTATTGTTATTAAATCTCTACACAGGTTAGTTCCAGAACTCCAACTGCAATAATTCCCAGGCACAGCCGAGATGACTGCACCTATGCCCTGTACTCCACTTTGCACCTGTTTACCACCAACTGGTTTTGTGTGCACTGATTATTTTTCATAGTTTCATTGTAGTTATTGTTTACTTCACCACAAAGTATTTGTACCAAGCTGTGTTCATACTGCTCTTTGGATTTGAACTCTTGCACAAGTCAGTCAGTTCTTGAAATTTCTTCCCCTCTAGATATTCCACAATCAGCTGTGAGTGGTATTCTTGAAAAGTGTTGAAAAGAGTTTAAAAACCACAGCAACTCTGCCACGAAGTGTCAGACCATTTCACGCTGGAAGCTTCACGGCATGGATTTTCATGGCTGAGGAGCTGCTTGTAGGCCTCACATCACCAAGCACAATGCCAAGCCTTAGATAGAGTGCTGTAAAGCACACCACCACTGGACCCTGGAGAAGTGGAGACGCATTCTGTGGAGGGATGAATCACGCTGCTCTATCTGATAGATTGGTTAACGCCAGGAGAAAGTTACCTACCTGACTTTATTGTGCCAAGTGTAAAGTTTGGTAGAGGGGGTATAATGCTATGGGGTTGTTTTTTTAGGGTTTTTTGGTCTTTCTTTCTTATAGTTTCAGTGAAGTGAAGGGAAAAGACATTTCGGACATTTGAACACTTCTAAGTTTGTGTGAACAGTTTGAGGAAGGCCCTTTTCTGTTCCAGCACGACTATGCACCAGTGCACAAAGCCAGGTCTAAGTCATGGTTGGGTCAGTTTGGTGTGAAAGAACTTGACTGACCCCTTACAGAACCCTGAGCCCAACCACACTGAAGTCATTGTTATCAGTGTTTGACCTCACAAATGCTTTTCTGAACCAATGGTCGAAAATTCCCACAGATACACGGCAAAATCCTGTAGAAAGCCTTCCCAGGAAAGTGGAAGCTGTAATAGCTGTAAAGGGGGACTAACTCCATATGAATGCCTATGGATTTAATGTAATGTGTAATGTAATGTGTAATGTTTAGGTGCTTTTGTATATATAGTGTATAAGAACAAGTACTTTGCAGAAGTGGTTATTGTCAAAGCTGTTTTATAGAAAATAATTAGAATTAGAAATACTTTTTCCATTTGCACCCTTTTATACAAAGAGTAAACACTCTTATAATTTAAAATAAAGAGAGATTTTCAATATTTACACTACATTCTTATAAATACAATAAAAGGCAGTGGATGAGATGATAACTATAGTACATACTGAATAACGCAGTTCAAATATATCAACAGCTTTTGTCTGAACAGTATTAAGAATTTATCATACCACAATCATTTATTTCTTCTCTATGAAATAATATATAACACAGTACAGGTCCTGCTGTGCCCCACATCTGTCAAGCACCACCTAACTGACCTACATTGCTTATATTATATGCTGGTTATAAACCAGTCAGATGCTGTCTGTGACAAGGGCGTGTTTTATTTCCACCGATCGTTGTCTGGATTTACAGACTGCAACTTGTCACTTCGGCACGTTCCTTTATCCTCCCATTTCCTCCTGAACGTCTCAGGGTAGTCGTATTTCATCTATCAGCATCTTCGACTGGCTGTCTCTGTTTACAGTGCTATGAGGACGCGTATACACCACAGGAAGTAGGAAGACAGACACAAGTGAAACGAGATACAAACTGTATTTCAGTATGCTCCAGCTAAATGAATATGGCTGACATTAATCAATGTGTCATTGGGTCATGCCTCAACGCTATTATTTCTAGATAATAACCTCCTGTACTTAATTACCAGGTCTAGATTTGTATGAGAAAACATAGCTTTAACCCTTATCTCTTTAGAAATGCACCACGTTGACTCACACTCCGAGGATTTAGAGCTTTGAAGCGCATACAAATTCAAACACACCCCCTAATCATACACAAGCTCGGTCATGCTTTTCAGTCAGCATGCATTCAGCTCTAATTTAAATAAAAACCCATACTTTCTCCACATAATGTTTTGAGTGTGCTATTACAGCTCTCTGCTCTACTTCATCTCCTTAGATCTTAACAAAGTCTTTGTCCCAGTTTATCTCTACAGAGCCTGTATGAGTTGTGAATAATGCGGCTGTTTTTGCATCTTATCCACCTTCATCTCTGGGGATAAAGTGTCTGAGTGATGCTAATATTTCCTGATGAAGTCAATAGACGTTTTAGAGATTTACTTTACTATACACTTCGGGTTAGTCTGTCTTATCTGGGTTGGTTGCTTTAAAACTTAGCTGTCTACCCTAAAAAGTGGTAAGACAACCTGTCGCTTAGACAGACTGAGGACACAAAAGCAGGTGTTTAATAAGAATATAAATCAGGCAGATATAAATCAGGTGTTTGGCAATCAACACTTGAACACAGGCTTGGGTCAAACTCCAGAAAAGACACAACCACAAACGCTAAGGCTTGGTACAGTGTAACATGGCTTTCTAATATTTCGCAAAGAAACAATGGGGTTTAAACGTACAGCCAAGGAGCAAGCAGACTCAAAACAGGTGAAACTAGTATGGGTAACCAACTCAGAAAACAGGTGCAAAAAACAGTCAACAGGGAAACTCAAATCTGTGAATGTGAATGATCAGTAAGTGTTCTGCTGGGAGCTTCCATATTGATTAGCTGCAGGGGATTCTGGGAAATGGAGTCTGCATTCAAAATAGCATACTACCATACTAGTTAGTATGTAAATCTAGTATGCGACACAATGTAGTGTGTCCAAATACCTAGTATGTATCAGCTAGTATGGGAAAGGTTCCCGGATGTCCTACAAGGTTGGGAGAGATTTGCTAGTATGCTTTCCCAGCACACTATCCGAGCCTGACGTATCCCATAATTCACTGCAAGCCCAATTTATCTGTAAACAAGATAGAGCGAGTTTATGATTATCCATGTAAACTGAGCTAAGGTAACATTTTAAATTACAAACAAAATTTAAAGTTAATGAAATTTGAAGCTATAAATGATTATTGTGTGGGATTCAAGTCGTGTGACATTTTGGGGCAAAGGTTGTTGGTAAGATGGCGGATCAAGTGCATCCGAGGTGGTGTGAATACTACACGCTCCCATACTAGAAGTGTATACTAGTTTAGCAGTTAAGCAGTATGTAGTATTCAAGTATGGCATTTCGGACACAGCCTTTGTAGTGCCTTGACTGGAGCATGATGATGGGGTTGATGCAGTGACGCAAACTTATTACGAATGGCAAACTACACAGTTGAGTGGTTTATTACAAAATAAGAAAGATGAGGTTGTGTTTGTGATCATGAGAATTAGTTCAGCAACTCGGCTATAAGCTCTGCTGTTCTGTCCTCACATTGGACCTTAACAGCCTCTTCATTTTCTTACAGCATATAGCATGTATAGAGTGGTGACATATTGTGCTAGCATGAGAGTTAAAGAACGTCTTTATTTAATGCTGAATTTTATTGGGGATTTTATTTTGGCAGTGGTGGCTCAACAGAGAAGGCTCTGGGTTACTGTTTAGAAAGTTGGGGATTTAATCCCCAGTACGGCCAAAATGTCAATGTTGGGCCCTTGAGCAAGGCCATCAACCCTCTCTGGTCCAAAGTCACTGTATCATGGCTGTGGCACCCTATGCTATGTATTGAAAGCAGAAATCTGGGCAAGCGTAAAGGATCTGGGTGACTTTGACAAGGGCCAAATTGTGATGGTTAGATGACTGGGTTACAGCGTCTCCATTACAGCAGGTCTTATTGGGTGTTCTCAGTATACAATGGTTAATACCTACCAAAAGTGGTCCAAGGAAGGACACATGGTGAACCAGTGACAGTGTCATGGGTCAAGGCTTATTAATTGTTCTTGGGGCAAAGGCTAGCTCATCTGGCGTGTTTCTACATAATATGTACAGAAGGATCTGTTGCAGAACACCTTCAGTGTGAAGTCCATGCCTATATATTCCTATCTGAGCTATATTGGTGTGTGTTTTGTCAGGTTTTGAGTCATGTCATGGCTGATTAGTGTGTAGTAACAAAGAACAAATACTTAAATATTGTCCACAAAACTACTGGCTATAGGATACAGAATGTATAAGCATGTGTTATAGTTGCATTAAATTACAGTATCGTTGTAGATGTCATTAAGGAGTACTGTTTTTTCTTTTTTTCTTTTTCTGCTTATAAAAATCACAACAGCTTTAACAGCCACTACATCTATCAGGGCTGCATTTGAACATTGTTGTGAAGTATACAAGGGGCACTAATTTAGAACCATGATTAAATGTCAGTCTTAAGATGCAGGCTTGAAGTGTTAAAGCAATTTTCTGGTACAAAACCGATAGGCATTAATCAACTCTCATCATTCCTCTTCTCAATCAGCAGAACGTTCTGTGCACCTGTGACTACTTAATAAATCAGGTGTACTATACTGATGTTCCATGTCTTAGTGGTTCATCCTTGCCATCAAAGCAATACAAAGCAATTAGTGAGTTTGTACAAGAGGACGTCAGCAGGACAAGGCTGCAAGGCTGCTAAAACTGTGGAGATAGATAGATAGATAGATAGATAGATAGATAGATAGATAGATAGATAGATAGATAGATAGATAGATAGATA
>JAOVVF010032252.1:0-10789 GCA_028565595.1 Duopalatinus emarginatus | reverse complement strand
TCTAAAAACTGGCAGTAGGCTTGGGAGTTGATTTTGAGGCCATCTTCAACCTGAAAAGGTCCAACCAGCTCATCTTTCATAATACCAGCCCATACCAGTACCCCACCACCACTTTGCTGGTGTCTGATTTGAAGTGGAGCTATGTTCCCATTACTGATCCAGCCATGAGCCGTCCATCTGGTCCGTCAAGAGTCACTCTCATTTCCTCAGTCCATAAAACCTTTGAAAAATCTGTCGTCTAATATTTCCTGGACCAGTCTAGACGCTTCAGCATATGTGTCTTGTACAAAATGTCTGAAACAAAAATGAAAGTAAACATGGGTATGAGCGGTATTGCGCAATATTGGTAGCCACAGAACACGGGGCATAATTCATAAGTAATAAAGATCCATGAAGATGGCAGATTACTCGATGTAGTCTAGACAATAATCTGGCGCTGAATGGCATCTCCCACGCTGCTTAAGAAACACTGCTGATTCGTCAGAGATTGGAATCCGGTGCGCAGACTGATGACGTCGTCGGCACGGTGACGCGGACCTGCGGGAATAAAGGTAGCCACAAGAGGGAAGCAAAAGATGGAAGCAAAAGAGAGATAAAACAGGGAGGAAGGAGGAACCCTAACGTCTACCCCCCTCCTACGAGCGCCTCCAGGTGCTCGTCCAGGGCGGTTAGGATGACTCTGGCAGAAGGCACTGATAAGCCCAGGGTCCAGGATAGAGGATGCGGGGACCCAGGACCGCTCCTCCGGCCCATAACCCCCCCAGTCTTCCAGGTACTGGATGGAACGGCCCGTCTGCGGACGTCTAGCAGGCGCTTGACCGTGTAAGCCGGATGGCCGTCGATAAGCTGGGTTGGTGGGGAGTGGTCGTCCGGTGGACTCAGGCGCGATGAACAGACCGGCTTGATCTGCAAGACGTGAAAGGTGGGGTGAATTTTCATGTGCCTGGGCAGGGTGAGGCGGACAGAGGGTGGGTTGATGACCTTGCGGATGGGGAATGGGCCAATGAATCAGGGGGCTAACTTTTTAGATGTGAGTTGGAGGGGTATGTTGCGGGTAGAGAGCCACACAGATTGACCAGGGGTGTATTTGGGGGCAGGTCTACAACGATGGTTGGCAGAGCGGGATGTGGTGGACCGGTTCCGGACTGGGGCGGCATGGGTGAGTCTCCATATACGGCAGCAGCGCCGGAGATGATGGTGGACTGATGGTACCGCAATGTCTTCTTCCTCTTCCGGGAACAATGGAGTTGTGGGTGTACTCGACCCAGGGGAGACGGGCGCTCCACTCTGACGGGTTCTTGGCACAGACACAACGAAGGGCTGCCTCGACCTCTTGGTTGGCACGTTCAGTCTGCCCGTTCTGGGGTGAGCTGTGGATCCAGTCTAGGACCTGGGGGCGGGCCGCCGAGGGAACATAATGGCAATTGGGAGGTCCAGTACCCGGGTCTGGTTCCTGCTGTAGAGCCCGCTGGATGGCATGGCACACGCCCCAGGTCAGTTGGCCGATGATGTGTCCCTGGGAAAGAATGTTGTCTGGGGAAGTGGAGGGTTCACCAGGGGAGAATTGGCGAGAGAGAGCATCAGGCTTGGTGTTCTTGGACCCAGGCCGATTCGTGACCACAAAGTCGAAGCGGCTAAAGAACAGAGCCCATCTAGCCTGTCTGGAGTTCAGTCGCCTGGCCGACCGAAGATAAGCCAGGTTCTTGTGGTCGGTCCAGACCACAAAGGGGAGCTCGGCCCCCTTCCAGCCAGTGCCTCCACTCCTCCAGAGCTAGCTTGACTGCCAGCAGTTCCCGGTTGCCCACATCATAGTAAAAGTTGTTTAAGCTGGAGGAAGGCCACATCAGCCTCAGGGGTCCAGGTGAAACTAACCTTGGTGGAGGTGAGCTGCGTGAGGGGGCAGAAACAGAGCTGTAATTACGGATAAAACGGCGGTAAAAGTTGGTAAAACCCAAGAAGCATTGCAGCTCCTTCCGAGAGGAGGGGATGGGCCAGTCCTCCACAGCGCGGGTCTTGGCTGGGTCCGTCCTTACTTGCCCACTCTCAATGATAAACCCCAGGAAGGACACCGACATGGCATGAAATACACTCTTCTCAGCCTTGATGAACAGCTCGTTCTGCAGAAGGCGGGTGAGGACCTGAAGGACGTGGGAGGTATGTTCCTGGAGGGAGGAGGAAAAAATCATAATGTCGTCCAGGTACACGAACACAAAGCGATTAATGAAGTCCCGTGGCACATCGTTAATCAGGGTTTGGAAGACAGCAGGGGCATTGGTAAGGCCAAAGGGCATGACCAGATATTCAAAGTGGCCCATCGGTGTGTTAAAAGCAGTCTTCCACTCGTCCCCCTCTCGGATACGCACTAGGTTGTAAGCGTTGCGTAGGTCCAGCTTAGTAAAAATCCAGCAGGTCGAACACTGTGTTGATGAGGTGGAGAGGGTACTTGTTTCGCACCGTTATCTGGTTCAGCCCATGGAAGTCTATGCAGGGACCCAAGGTCCCATCCTTCTTCCCAACATAGAAGAATCCCGCCGCCAGAGAAGAAGAAGAAGGCCGTATAAGGCCGGCTGCCTAGGACTCAGAAATATATAGTTCCATAGCCTCCCGCTCAGGTCCAGAGATGCGGTATAACCTGCCGGAGGGTAGGGGGGCGCCTGGCAGCAGGTTGATGGGGCAGTCATACAGTCGATAAGGGGGCAGAGAGCAGGCCTTGTCCTTACTGAAAACCTCACTAAGGTCATGGTACACACTAGTGACCTGGGACAGATTGGGCGGGTCCCTGGGAGGCAGGGATGGTCCTTGGGGGTGGCGACAGCAGCCCGAAGGCAGTTGGCATAGCAGAGCTTCCCCCAGACCTGGATGCCTGCCTTCCAGTCAATCCAGGGGTTGTGCAGAGATAGCCAGGAGTGTTCAAGAACAAGCGGGGACTTGGGCATGTGGATAACGGAGAAGGAGATGTCCTCCCGGTGGTTTCCTGAGATCAACATGGTTATGGGGACAGTGTGGTGGGTGACCCGAGCCAACAGTTGTCCATCCAAGGCATAAGCGGTCACCGGGTTCTCCAGCAGCTCCAGGGGGATCTTTAACCGGGTAGCCAGTCATTCATCCAGGAGGTTCTCCTCAGCCCCGGAATCCAAAAGGGCATCCAGGGGGATGTTGCCCGAAGGCAGGCACAGAGTCACAGGGACTGACAACCGGGACCTGGTTGGAGACGAGGGTTTCTGACCTGACAGGTGCCCCACGTTCACTGTCGGGTCCGGTCTTTTGGCCGCACAGGACAGCGGCTAATAAAGTGTCCTGGAATGCCACAATATAAGCAATCATCTGACGCCATCCGTCTGGAGTGCTCCTCCTGGGTAAGCCGTGCCCGGCCCAGCTGCATGGGTTCGGTGTCCGGTTCTGGATGCGTTGGAATGGTGGCACGTGAGGAAGCCTTGGGGGACGGGGACTTGGGAGGGTGTGGTGCCAGTGGCTGGTTCGGCCACCGGGCCTTCTCGAGGCAGCGCTCACGGAGGCGGGTGTCGAGGCGTATGGCCAGGTCCACCAGGGCGTGAAGGTCCGGGAGTTCATCCCGGGCGGCGAGCTCATCCTTGAGGGGGTCAGCGAGTCCTTGCCTGAAGACGCCGCAAAGGGCGAGGTCGTTCCACCCTTTGTCAGCTGCCAGCGTCCAGAATTCCACCGTGTAGTCCGCCACGGAGCGGGAGCCCTGGCGCAGGGCCAACAAGCAGCTAGAGGCGTTTCCAGCATGGTTGGGCCGGTCAAACACAGTCCGAAATTGGCTCAAAAAGGTTTGCAAGAAGCATCTACCCGGCCCGATGCTCGTCTGGGCCGCTTCGGCCCAGGCCAGAGCCCTACCTTTCAGCAGTCCAATGATGTAAGTTACCTTACTGGCGTCCGACAAGAATGCGTTGGGTCACTGAGTAAACACCAGCTGGCAGTACAGAAAGGGTCTGCTGTCGGCCAGGAGGTGGGTCTGGAGAGTGCATGTTGTGGCCGGATTATTTTGTTACGGAATGAATCCTCAGAGTGACTAAGTGGACCCTCGAATAGTAACCCACAGACACCCGACGTAAAAATAAGCAGAGTTTATTTTTGAATCCACAACAGGCAGAAAAAAGAAAGAGTAATCCAGAACAAAGGCAGAGTAATAAAGTCCGATGGGGGCAGTCCCCGTGGCTACAGAAGAGAGGGGGCCGCAAGAGGCACGACAGAGTCAGTGTGGACGCCGGGCACCAGACCTTAAAGACGCGGGAAGACGAAATCAGGCGAGCGCAGGACTGAAACCTGCAGGAATAAAGGTAGCCACAAGAGGGAAGCAGAAGACGGAAGTGATAGAGAGATAAAACAGGGAGGAAGGAGGAACCCTAACATTATAGTGATCAGAGGTGACGACAAGATGACCTAAAGGGATGAGGTACAACATCTGACAACATGGTGTGAGGACAACCTGGTGCTGAATACCAACAAAACCAAAGAGATCATAGTGGATTTTAGGAGGACTAGGAGTCAGGCCCACTTCCCTATCTATGTGAATGGAGCTATGGTGTAACAGGTGTCTGGCTTCAAGTCCTGGGTAGGGTGAGGAATATTATCAGGGATGTTTCTCATCCTAACTATTATTATTATTATTGTTATTATTATTATTATTATCAATAATAATAATAATAATAATAATAATATGCCTGTAAGAAACTTATTTAAAAACTGTTTACATTCAATAAAAAAAAAAAACACACAATGAAGGCCCCTGAGTTTTTTTTTATGAAAAAAGAAGTGTGTGTGTGACAATCAAACCTCTTAAAAAGATCTGTGGCAGATTCTCCATAAAACTAATCATCTAATTTTCTTATATTTAAGAAAAGAAAAGCAGGTGGTCAGCATGTGAAGTACAAGTACAACAGTAGTACAAACAACTAGCATCAGTCTTCACCAGCAATTGCAACAGATCACTAGAACTCTGCTGTGTTCTAGCTGGCTGTACAGCTGTTGGTGGATTTCCGGCGCAAACAACTCTCCCTACCCCACCCCTCTGTACCCTCTCTATTATTTTATTTATAATTTATAATATTATTTTGTGGGCAATAAGCTTTATACTTTCGGCAGAATGGTCCACATTTTCCACATGATCCACAATCACCAGCCACTACGGTTTTTTTAAACTGTTATGAATATTTTTTTTAATATATACTAGTAAGAGATATATTTAATATGTCTACAGTTTCTTTAATCCTTACTTACTTTTAGATTTTACCAGTAAAAATTAAATGAATGTGCAGTGGAAAAGTATGGTGGAAAAACAAGTTCTTCGCTATAATGAAAAGAACTTACTCAGTGGGTTCATGCAGAAATATAAAAAAGTTTATACCTCAAGGGGTCTACACATAATACAGAGTATCATTTAAGCAGACAAAGAAAGGTGGCTTTCCAGCCTCCTTATATACAATGTTCTGATGTTACAGCAAGGTGTTTCTCTATCTTGTCTTTAGAGACATATATCTTTTACACGGCCCCCACATTCAGGTCCCTTCTATCTCTGCACACCCCCAGATCTGCATTCTGTTTGTACCTTACTTATGAGTGAAAGGGCAATAAAAACGAAATTTACAACCAGCTTACTACTGCTGTCTAAAAATCTTCGACCACACTAAGTAGGGCAACATCTCTGAAAAATACAAATATCATACAGGTAAATGATACTGTTTGAGTTCAAAGAACATATTTGAAATGGTTTACTGACATGTCAAGTTGACATTTTGACATAAGAAATATGCATAAAAGGGAAATAATGACACCATGGTAATGTCACTTGCGACTCTCCCATGAGTTTTTAATTAATTTTAATTAACTAATTTTCTGACAAGTAGTAGTGCTTTATTGAAAAAAACAAATTATACTCTATTGTATGGTCTTTATTAAAAATTTCAGAGGTAGTATCTGAAATTTATATATAGGCTAATATTCCCTAATGCACGCAGTACAGATCAATATTATATTATATTTATACTCACTCTGAGTACACTGTAGGAATAAGTGTAGCATGTTATTTAGTGTATTATTATTACATCTACTTTATAAATGTTAGGGGTAGATTATCATATGTTTGTCAGCAGGGCTGCATAGATTTATGGGCGTGAAAACAAAGCCTAGGCCTGCCTTTGCATATGCAAAGATTCTAAGTAGCACATAGCGATGGGTACCACAACTTGACAGAACACCGGTAAGACAACAGCACAGATAGACGCAGATCAAAATCCAAACAGTGGCTGCTGTGACCTAGTTTCAGCAAACAGGCTACTTGATTACAGTACAATGACAAGACAAAATTATTTTCTATTAACCACAGTTAAATCTGACCCAGCAATGTGATTGGCCGAGAGACATTCCATGAGTGCCGTTATTAGAGGATAATGGCACTTAGACCAAAGTAAACCATACCCATGTGAATCTAGCAACTGAAGTAATTTGTACTTCATTTCTTATCCATGGCAGAGTAATGCACACTTTTTTTTTTTTTACCAAATGTAGAGTTGTGCCCAAATATCTGACTGGCAAGCAGACTGACAGCGTTCGTCCCCTGTAGGACAACTTCGGGACCAGCCGCTTCCACCTGCTCAGTCTTCCCTTCACGTGCTCAGGGTTTCCAAGGTAAACACCCAAGCACTTAAAACCACCTTTTTTTCTGCATTAGGCTTCCTGGTAATGCCACCTCAGTGCGTCCCCCTAAGCCCTATTAGGATGGCTTCACTTTTTGCCCAGTTTACCTTGGCAGATGATAAAACAGCGAAGTCATTTAAAATATCAGCTAAAACGTTCACATATGATTGTGTGTTTACTAAAACAACAACATAGTCAGCATAAGCAGAGAGACAGAGGGAAGCATGACAGTTAGGTAAATAAAAATCAGAGGGATTTTATCTTAGTTTACATAAAAGAGGTTAAATGGCTAAGCTATAGAGCATACCTGATAAGAAACACCCCTGCCTGATACCTCTGTGCACGTTAAAAGGAGCACATAAACCACCATTTACCCTCAGTACACTCTCAATATCACAGTAAAAAAGCCTGATCATGGCTTTAAAACCTGGGTTGGGCTTCCAGCACCTTCCACGAGTATTTATGTTCAACCCAGACAAGCCTTTTCCTGATCTAGAGAAATCAGACCAATCTTGTAGCCCAATAGTCTGAAGACATCCAAAATGTCTCAAATTAAGTTCAGGTTGTCAAAGATAGACCTGCCAGGCACACAGTATGACTGGTCATGTTGGATGACCTGATCCATAACCTTAGTCAGTCTTGAAACTAAAAAACCACTATAGCCTTGTTCATGCGTAAAGCATAAGATGCACCATCATCACCAACTTCATCTCCTAATGCCATACACATATATTCCACTCTGGAGTCACACACCACCCGTATACCATGTTTCCGGGGAAAGCATGTGTGTTCGGATACGCCGAACACACACACACACACAAACACACACTTAAAGCAAGCTTGCACTCACTCACACACCTCACACAAAAAGTTTACATATAAATAATAGCATTAAATGGCAAAAAAATTGTCAAGACGCCAATCGCTCTCACATGCTCCACACGCCACACTCACCCCTCTTGGCGGCATGCATGCGCAGAGAGAGAGAGAGAGAGAGAGAGAAAGAGAGAGAGAGATAGCGACAGAGAGAGAGAGAGAGAGAGAGAGAGAGAGAGAGAGACTTGATTTTATCAATGCATTAAAACCATAAAAAAGTACATATTTGCATTAGAGAGAGAGAAGAAAGAAAGTGAGAAAGAAAAAAGAAACAAACAAAAAACAAAAACAAAACACACAAGTGGGGGACCACTATAAAGCAGAAATCCCCCTTGCTCATCAGGTTCACAAACATGACCTCCAGCCTCCACATCACAAAAAAGTTTATAAACTTATAGTCTATAAGTTTGTAATAGGTGTACTCCAACTTTAGTCTCGTTGACACCATTTCCCAAACCATCAGAACCGGGTCAGTTTTTCCTCGCGGCCCTTGATCTTGTTTCTCCGTGTACATCATATTGCCAGTTTTGCCACCCCATTAAACCCAGCTCTTGGTTAGTTGTAAGATTAAACTCAGATGTGAACACTGTACAAAGATGTAAAAAAATCCCCACAGAAAGGACACTCTTCCCCAACTAAAGGATCAAGCCATGCCATATGTCTGTTTTGTAGCTAAAATCCCAGGTCCAATCCTCCATTGAAGGTCTCCCACTCTCTTTTCAATGGGCCTTTTGTACAGGGAACGCCAACTACCTTTTGGGGGTGAGTCTGCACCAATAGCCTCTGTCCATTTAGTCTCTTTTAAATCCTTAAGGCTTTGGAAATATAGCAATTTGATGCACTTGAAATATAGAGTCCGTTTACTGAGTACACTGAAGTTTCCATGTCCTGGAGTCTGTAGTAAGAGCAGCTTTCCTTGCTGTTCCTGCCAGCTCTCCCACTCCACTCTAACCACCAATTCCAGGAAACTGATGATGTCACTCTGGTGAGACTTGATGGATGTTGCATCCAGGTATTCCCAGACCGAGGCAGGCAAGTTCGACCTTACACGGTCCAGCACTTGTGAAACCACACACACTGACCGGAGACCCACCATGCCTGCCAACTCCTCAAATATTCAAAGATTTTAAAGTTTTATTTGTCACATGCATAGTCATACATGGTACAACATGCAGTGAAATGACATTTGACCATCGTCCACAGAATATAAACTAGGTAACGAAGTAAACAGTAATAGAAAGTTAAAGTAAAATTAAATATTCCTAGATTAAAATTGTAGAATATAAAATAAAATAAAATATAAAATAAGATTAAAAAATATATACATATAGAATAAATGTATAAATAAAGTATAAAATATAATGTATAAAAAAAGGTAAATATATGTACACAAGTTCAAGTCCGGAGGGATATTTGCACCATGTGTGCAAAACCGCAGATCTGTGCGTGTGCGAGAGTGAGGTGGTGTGCAAAAAATGTGCAAAAATGCAGTCCGGTCGTGTGTGAATGTGCAAAAAATGTGCAAAAAAATGCAGTCCGGTTGTGTGTGAGAGTGAGCTGGTGTGGGAGCCCTTGTTGGAGAGTATGAGTGTGGTGGACTAGTCTCTGATCTCATTCAGGGCATGGACAGCTTGTGGAAAGAAGCTCCTCCTCATTCTCTCTCTGTTCGCCTTTAGGGTGCGAAAGCGTTTCCCAGAGCGTAGCAGAGAGAAGAGTCTATGGTTGGGGTGACTGAGGTCCTTCACGATCTTCCTGGCTCTGATCCAGCACTGATTACTGTAGATAGTCTGCAGGTTAGGAAGCTCGGTCCAGGTGATACGTTCACCTGATCGTACCACTCTCTGGAGAGCCTGCCTGTCCTGCTTGGTGCTGTTCCCAAACCAGGTTGTGATGTTCCTATGCTGTTATCCAGTCTGATGCCGGCCTGCAACAGTCCCGCTCTCACTGCTTCATCAAGTCAAGACATCGTGGGAAGTGAAGAGTTGTAGAACAGTGGTTTCTCAAAGGCCCAATCAGGCTAGGCTGCACAGCATTCTGAATAAAAAGTAGTTAGACAGCTAACGTCCAGTGCTTTCAGGCCAATTGAAAAGGTGCCTGTTCAGACCCATGTGGCCCACAGTCTTTAAGACAGCACAGGCTACATCCATCCAGCTATGGTGTCCATTATATAAGAGACGCTGCACTGCCTGTAGCCGCAGCACAGCAACTCTAGCATGAAGGTCTATTAGCCCCTGCCCACCAACCTGCAAGGTGAGATAAAGGACTGGTGTCCTCAACCAGTGCTTTCTGAACGCTGTCAATTAGTCTTCCAAGTGGATTTAGCACAGTCAACTTATGCCACAGACATAGTTGAAGCTATGAGGTTGTTTGCAATCAGGACTCGCCCCCTATACGATAGCTGGGGTAGCAACCATGACCCCTTAGACAACCTTTCTCCACTTGTCCCTCCCAGTTCCTTGCCTTGGTTTCCTTTGTCCCTAGCCAGACCCCTAAAAACTTCATGCTTGCCCTACCCCACTGCAATCCACCCGGCAGTGATGGAAGACAGCTGCTTCTATCCCTAACCCCACACCACATGGCTTCAGTCTTGTCCCAGTTCGGGCTTGCTGAGGAAGCTTGTTCATACATTTTTAAACAGTCTTGTAAACAGGTATGATCCTGACCGTTGCATACTATAACAGTGATATCATCTGCATACGCAGACAGCTTTATAGAATTCCTCTTAATTTGCAGTCCTAGTAGCTTCCTCCTTTACAAAGATAGAAGTGGTTCAACTGCAATAGAGTATAGCTGTCCAGACAACGGACATCCTTGTCTAATCCCCCTACTGGACCCCCCCCCCATTTTTATCAAACAAGAAGCCCCTGTGTACAGTAGTTTAACCCAGGATAATAAACCCTCACCAAACCCAAACGCTCTCAGAGTATTAAACAGATCCATACGATCAAAAGCTTTTTTGTGGTCCAGTGAACATAAACCAAATACTTTTGCAGCATGTCAGCCATGCTAATCAAAGGTTGTCATAAATTGATCAGTACGACTGATCCTTGTGTTTGGTAAGGTCCAGTACTTTCTTATATCTGTTGGTGATGCAGCATGACAGAGCACACACACCTCAACCACTCAACCCCCCTCCGCTCCACCAGTCATCTCATCAGCTCAGGTACACAAAGCCCCGAGGAGGATCAACCCTCACAAAGCTGCCAGACCTGACAACATTCCTGGGCGGGCCCTCAGTGCTAATGAGCTGGCTGACATT
>JAOVVF010032250.1:0-10795 GCA_028565595.1 Duopalatinus emarginatus | reverse complement strand
GAGAGAGAGAGAGAGAGAGCGAGAGAGAGAGAGAGAGAGAGAGGGAGAGAGAGAGGGAGAGAGAGGAGAGAGAGAGAGGGAGGATATTTAAAGCAGGTTTTAAGGGTAGTCAGTGGATGCAGTCAGATCACATCAGTGTAACTCAACTCACTGCACATTTCAGGAAGATTCTTCACTGCTGTAGTGTTCAGTGTAACACACATCACCAACCTCTTTGAAATATCAGACCTTTTTTTAGAAGAAAAAAACAAGTATAAAAAATGTAGATGTGATTTACATTTTTATACTTGTTTTTTTTTTCTTTTTCTTGTTGAAAATTGATTTAAGTTAAAAAAAACATAAACATTTAAAACACATCTAAAAAAAATTGAGAGATAAAATACCGTCATCTTTAGTTCTGTAACACACACCAGTGCATTGTGCAGGACATAACTATAATAAACACACACACGCACACACACACACACACACATACACTTAAAATTAAAGTAAAGACAAGTAAGAAAAGTGAGAGCTGAGGAAACAGGACATCAAACCACATAAGAAAACCAACTAGCACAAGATCATGAGATCCAACAGAGGCTCATGGGAAATTAAGTCCACACTGTGACCAAAACTGGGATTGGGTCTATATCTTCGATGATTTAGAGTCAGTGCATATAGTATTTTTTTTTTATTTGAAAGTTTGAAATTAGGGAACTAAACAAAGTGTAACTGAAATGTTGACTTTCTGCTTTTTTATTATCAGGGCTTAATAAAATTGGACAAGCTGACAACATAATAAATGTTAATAAGGTTTCCTCAGTCATTTTCTTACAAATATTGTCTTATCTAAAAATACATAAATAACCAAGAATCTGTAAAGAAATGTAAACTCAATCTATTAAAGTTATCATTAATACGTTAAGAGACAGATTTATCAGCACATGTGTGTGTGTGTGTGTGTGTGTGTGTGTGTGTGTGTGTGTGTGTGTTTGATTCCATGCAAGATATTAATAGTTATTTATGCATATACTGCATTCATGCATCCATCTTCCTGGTTATTAATGACATTTTCTGGTCTTCAGGATGTGTGTATAAATTATTTACCTGCTCTGATTTATCTCCTGATCTTTTTCCCTTCAATTTGCTGTACTATTTCGGTATGCTGAACTAACCATGTTGTTCAGCTATGTCTCTTCTTCATGTTGGTGTAGACTGGAGTCTAATAAAACTTCATTTTCTTGCCGCCTCTGGTTGACTCTGGTTCAGCTAATTAGAGCTGTGTACATTTTTCATGTTCTTTAAGCGGTTTAAAAATGGCATCAGCTCTGTAGATGATCCTGAACACATTTCATAATCAGTCCTGCTATTAAAACTGCTCCTTCTGCTCTGCTGTGAAACCATCCTCAGAAAAACCATTAGGCTTGTGTTTTTAATTAAAATCATCCTTCTTCTCTTTACGATGTTTGTTTCATGCCTACTCCTACACAAAATGAAAATATGGGGTTGCACTGTGTGTGGGGGGAGGGGGTGTTGTTCGAGAGAAAAAAGTGGTAGAGATGCAGACCTGCTTAGGATCTTCTCTATACAGACTCCTGCATTATCATTTAGACTATGAATTAATAAGGAGATGAACAGTACATGTGAATTAGACCTCTTTAACCAGACATGATCCATAGTAATGGTCATGCCTCAGACAAACAAAAACAGACTACCACAAAATACAAAAAAATACTACAAAATGACACAAAATGTACTTCTTATTCCTTTGTCATTATTTGTTTCCTGAAGCTAATTATCAGTTAATTATCAGTTTTATATTAGCAATTATTAGTAATTGTTATAAATCCTCTCTGTTGTAAGGACAGATTAGAAGTGAACTGAAATAACAAAAAGGGGGACAAAATAGAAGAAAACCCTTAAACCCTTTTGAAGGACTGTTCCAGTGTTTAAGATCGCTCCAATTCTAATTTCACTTCTACCAATAATAAGTATTTTTCTGTTGGAATTCTTAAATTACGCATAATCCTATGCACACATATAAGAATTGAAGGTGGGAACATTTCATTGATATTCACTCAAGGAACCGATTTGGAAGCACCCAGAATAAGGGTGTTGGCATTGAGGAACAGCACCTGTTTCTCAATAACACTGATTGAAGTTTTTAATGTGTTTATAACATGTGAATTTCAGTTAATTTTGTTTGATAGCACCAGTCTTATGGATAAAGACTGTTTGGGAAAAATGAGCTTCTGAGTTTTGACTGATCAATTTAAAAGACATCTGGTTAAAAGTGTTTGAAAGAATGACATTTTGGTTTAAATTGTTTGAGCAAAATATTAAAGATGGAATTCTGGGTAAAAATCAAGTGCTGTGACCTCTTTCGAGTTAGTTGAGAAATAATGGTGATAACTAGCATAAAGAATTAGAAATCAGTTGAAAGAAAGGACTGATGTAAAATGGCTTGAGGGTAAAATTGGGTAAAAGAGGAGACCTTGGTTGTTTACACACAACTTGTGGTTTGCATTGGTCCAAAGGACCAAACAGAAACATTAAAGACCCTAACTTCTCTTTTTAAATCCCTGAAACTCATCATGTCTATATATCTTTCTCTTTCCCCAGGCATGGATCATCCCATCCAGCTGCACTGTCACCTCTCATCTGTGTACATCAAACATTTCATTATTCATTAACTAAAAGTTGACAAGCAGATTGAAAAGAAAGAAGTGAGCCAAGAGGAAGAAAATAGTGACATGCAAGCAGAAAATAGTGAGAGGATGGGAGAGATATAAAAAGGAAAAGAAGAAGGAGATCTGCCAGGGCCAATTTGAACTGGGGTGTAAGAATAGCCAATCATGCCTATGGACAGAAAATCCAAACACATTTCACAAACACAAAGGACCCTAGACATCTGTGGCAAGGAATCCAGTCAGTCACCAACTACAGGCCAACACCCCCATCATGTGAGGACAACATAGACTTCCTCAATACATACAACACTTTCTTCAGCCAGTTTGAGGAAAATAACACCACAACACCAATGAAAAACCCTTCCCTGCATGGACAATGGAACACTTCAACTCACGCATGGGCATCAAATCCTTGCAAGCTTTTAAGTATCTTTTCTTCTCTCCTCAACCCTCCCCCACCTCCTTCCCCCACCTCACTTACTGCTGAGGATTTTGTCTCCTTCATTGAGGAGAAGGTCAATATGATCTGCCACGCCTTCTGAGTCCATCATGCACCCTCAGAGTTCATCTCCTTCATCTCTATCATGCTTCTCTCCTCTTTTAACAGAAGACATACTTCAGTTGCTGACATATAGCAGTCCCACAACCTGCCCACTTGATCACATCCCTTCTACGTTGCTCCAGACAATCTCCCTAAAACTCCTTCCCTTCATCTCCTCCATCATCAACACTTCTTTATCATCAGGAATCGTACCTGCTCCATTCAAATTTGCTAGGGTAATTCCCATCGTAAAGAAGTCCAGTTTTGACAGCTCCATCATCAACAACTTCATTCCTCTCTAAAATCCTTGAACATGCTGTCTATAATCAACTATCCACCTTTCTCTCCCAAAACCATCTTCAGGACCCCAACCAGCCTGGCTTCAAACCAGCGCACTCTATCAGAGAAGCTGCATGCTGCAAAATCAGCTGGCTTGTCATCGGTCCTGATTCCCCTTGACCTGTCTGCCGCCTTTGATACTGTCAGCAGTATCCTCCTCTCCATCCTTTCCAACCTTGGCATCTCTGGCATTGCATGGAAGTGGTTCCAGTCCTACATGGAGGAACGCTCCTATCAGGTAACATGGAGGGGCTTCACATCCACACCATGCAAACTCTTCACTGGTGTCCCATAAGGCTCAGTACCTGGTCCCCTTTTGTTCTCTCTCTATACCCGCTCTCTGGGAAATGTCATCACTTTTCATGACTTCTCCTACAACTGCTATGCTGATGACACCCAACTCATGCTCTCCTTTCCTCCCTGTGATATGCAGGACTCAGCTCGGATCTCAGCATGTCTAGCAGACATTGCTTAATGGATCACCACCTCAAACTCAATCCTAACAAGACAGAGCTGCTCTACATCCCAGGAGTATCTGGATGTAATCATGATCTCTCGGTTTCCTTTGAGAAAACCATGATAACTCCAGTTACAGATGTATGTAGTCTAGGAGTCTAGGAGTTGTTGTCAATGACTAACTCTCCTTCTATGGTAATGTTGCTAACTTAGCTCGGTCATGGAGGTTTCTCCTAGACAACATTCAGAGAATTTGACCATTTCTCTCAAGGGAAGCTGTCCAGGTACTAGTCCAGTCTCTTGTCATCTCAATACTGGATTACTGCAACTCTCTCTTGGCTGGTCTGTCTATGCGTGCCATTAGGCCCCTGCAACTGATCCAGAATGCAGCAGCTCGACTCGTTTTCAACCTCCCTAAGAATAGCCAAGTCACCGCCTTGCTGCAAACCCTTCACTGAGTTCTTGAATCCTGACTTACCTTGACTAGCTTCAGATACACCGAGAAAGAGTTGTGTTTGGAGTAAGGAGAAACAAAATTTTGATCCTCTGTGTTATTACTTATACTAACTGCATGGTCTGATTGACAATAAAGTTCACTGTAAAAAAAAAAAAAAAAAGGGAAAGTAAAGCTGGGAAAATTACATACATCTTAAATCTAAATTAAATAATTTGAGAGGGGGAAGATAGAGAGAACATGTAGGGGGACAGGAAAGGAAAAAAGAAAAGATAGACAGACGGATGGACGGACGGACAAATAGATAGATAAAGTAAAATAAGAAGAGAGAGAAAGAACGGGAGAGAGAGAGAGAGAGAGAGAATAAAAGGGAGGGAATGAGGGACGTGTGAGTGTTATGTTAGTGCTCATCAGTACTGCAGGATCTTTACAGCAGCACAGCGTCTCTGCAGCAGGAGAAAAATACACACACACACACACACACACACACACACACACACACACACACATATATATATATATATATATATATATATATATATATATACATACATACATACACATATAGAAGATACAGATGTGTATGTGTGACGCTTGACCTCCGGCTTTTTATTTAATCTGCTCTGTTATTCATCGCCTGTATCATCAGAGAGGAACTTCTCCTGCTCCAACTTTCCAACATGCTGATGGAAAGGACACACAGCTCAAGGACGATTTAAGTGTGATTGTGTGTGTGTGTGTGTGTGTGTGTGTATGTGTATGCAAGCACTTAGAATGTTTGGATATTACTGTTGCATCCATGTGGACGTTATGAGAACTATTATGAAATAACTGACCAACATTTTTAGTTATTCCTATTATTTCTTTTTTAAATGATATTCTTTTGAATGCACAATGGGGAAAAATCTGCAGCCTGATGTCACTTCTATCAGGGGGAAATTTCTGCAGCTTGTAGCTTCCACTCATCTGTGACGCCACACACACACACACACACACACACACACACTAACACACTCCTTACCTCCTTCCTCGCCATGGCCGGATGTACCAGCCGATGCAGACAGGGGGTCGTGAAGCTCTTCCAGTCCTTCCACAGACTCGTTTCAGGGACACTAGCTAAAGGTAAGAAACAAATGAACTAAAAAAACTGAAATGTTTTCACTTCATCCTGTGCCTCATCTGCATCAAAATTAGGAATAGAAAGAAAGGAAGGGTTTATGTTTAGAGAAAGCCTTAATTGTTATTGTTATATTTGTTATTGTTTACTTCCTGTTTATTTCATTAAATGTGGTTACAGCATTTAATAATGACATCTTTTACATTCAGCTAAGGATTGAAACATTCTGTGGGTCAGGCTATTATAGTAAAATAATCAATGACAGTGTGGTGTGATGGAGCAGGGATACTGTTTTCACTCCAACAGTCATTATTTTCTTCGTATACCACAAGAATTTGCCATCTTTTTGCCATCATATTTTTTGTTAAACAACAACACATCATACTTTTTATCCATTTACAGCTGCATCTCCATAGCAAGTTATTTCCTCTCCTCACTTATGTTGTATCAGCTATAAACATGCATACCTGCTGTACCTCACCACTCTCTCTCACCACATAAGACAAAACCAAAGCTTGTCATCTTGATGCTGGAAACTCCAGCTTCCATAACTGTTAAAAAAGCACATCATATTAACCATACACACATTGTCATATGTCAGATGTTGTTATAGAAGCAATAACATTAGTTTCTTAATATCAGTGCCATCAAAACCAAGCAGAATCCAAAATGAACAGCACCGTTGGGAAAATAGATTATGTTTATAAATACAAATAGTTTATTTGTGAGACTTTGTGTGTGTGTGTGTGTGTGTGTGTGTGTGTGTGTGTGTGTGTGTGTGTGTGCTATCTGTGCTATCTTTGCTGCAGCAGAACTGAATAATGCATAAGGTCATTGCTCAGCATGCAGAAGTTTCTCACACTGTCAGACCAAAGTGTGTTTCTGATGGAAAACAAAAAAGATTAGCATCACCAGTGACTGAACCAGAGTCAGAATCAGTGAGAGTCAAAGTCACAACCAGAGTTAGAACCACAGCCAGTCTTTACACAGGAATTATTTGAGAAACATAGCCTGACAGTGAGGGGGGAAAAAGTATTGAACCAGGAGCAGATTCATCATGCTGTAAATTAGTCCCTTTATGAATTAAGATGAAGTAATAACATTGACACAAATTCTTCACAAATAATTTGGGTGACATGTTTATAAAAGTTGATACTTTGAAGGTTAAAGGATTGATTCTGTACTTATTATTTTATTCTCCTTAAACATTTCCACATTCTTTAGTGATAAAATCTGATGAATCTACAAGAAAAGTCTAAAATACTAGTAGTATAGGGGGAAAAAATCAGTGTTGTGTTTAAATATTTATTCACCCCCACAAATAAATCAGAATCAGAATTAAAATCAGAAGTTTTTAACGCTGTGAAGGATTTAGAGGGCAGTTTGTTTTTAGTGAAGCATGGTGGTCGGAGGGTCATGTTCATAGTTACTGTTGGTATTTGGGTTTCTTCACTGTCTATTCCCCTCATAACCACCTCACTGACTTTTACTGGACAGCTACAGAGTCTGTGTTGCATTCTTTTCATGTTTTAATAATAATAGTTTTTTTATATAACCAAACCCTGATTGATGGATTCCTAGATTTGTTTTGATCACTGCTTTAGTTTTCTGTTTGTTTAGGTTACGTTCTGTCTGGGTTCTTCTAGACCAAATTCTTATTTGTAACTTATTTGTAATAATGTTACAAACCATTTTTGTATTTATTCACTGCTTTTTATTATTACAGGCTGTTTTTTGTAGATTTATGACACACAATATCTTTCCAATTAAATACATATCAGTCAGGCTGTAGCACTATAAAATTTCTGTGTATATAATTAATGAAGATGAATTAGTGGTTGGAGATGCTATAAAAACTGCTGCGTTTGTAGGACACAAAGGTTCAGATATTTCATACAAAAAGAGCTTCATCAGCTATGTAACAATAGTGCTAAGGTGAAAAAGGTCTCTGATTCTGTCGCATCCTGTTTTTCAGGTTTCATCATATATACAGTATATATATATATATATATGAAGTTTTTCCTTCTTATGTATAATAAACAATTTGCTGGTCAGGATAATAATAACTCTCCTCCTGTGGGATGATAGGGGTACATGGTAATTTATTTCTTAATCACAGGCCTGACAATTACACTAACTATAATAACAGGGTGAATAATTCTTACTATCCATGCAAGAACCCAGCCGCAGGACTAAGTTTATTTATCTCTCCATGTCTTATACATCAAGTCTTTTCTTTTTTGGAAAGAGCATTAATGCCATGCCTTTTACCATTGCTGGCTGTTGCCATGGCAGCATGAAGATTTAAAAAAAACAAGCTCATTTACACACTCACAACTTTTTAACACCCTGTGGAGGCAGTGTTATGGTTTAACATTAACAACACATCAGCTCATTTCACCTCCTACAAATTTCTCTTAAACAATTTGACACCACTTTATCATCGATACTGGCTCTACATTGTGATTGGTCCATCAGGTGTTGGTATTAATTTTTCTGTAACAACATATCTGACAGTAGTCCAGTGACTTGTATAACTGACACTACCATCACCAATATTTTGGGAAATGTATCTTTTTATGGAAGGAGTTACCAGTGTAACTTATCCAACAGTTGTTGTTTTTTTGCCTTATTACATTCAAGAGACAGACAAACAGAGAGAGAACAACTGTTATTAAAAAATTATTAAAGAATTATAAAAAAAATAAAGTGATAAGCAGAACTAACTAACATTTAATTGGCGTTAAATTTAAGTATAAATAAATAAAAAGTCTGACCTATCAGTCCATAACAAATAAAGATTGTTATCCTGGGTAAATTGTTGTGATGTTAGAGGAATAGAACATGCCAAGTCGTGCTGTTAGGAGAAAATAATCAACTTTACTGTTGTAACAGTTACTCATCTTCAACCACACCATCAAAGCTGTTCATTATTTTCTAATTTAAAGGTTATTATCAGTGTAGATGTGGTGTTGACGTTTCTTTTTTCTTTTTTCAATATGCCAGATTACATGGAAATTCGGCTAGCATCCCATGCTATTTGTAACTGCAGTTGATTTTAGTAACTTTGGTTGCTTTGCTGGGTTTTCTGCTTGGAGATTGTGAGCATATTCAGTGCCAAAAGTTTCAGCGATCAGTACGTAAAAAAAAAAATACACATTAGATTAATGCCACGCTAACAATAATTCAAACCCATCAAGCAACAATTTGTAATATTATATTTTACATTTAAAGTAAAAAAAAAAAGAAAAAAAAAACAAGCTCCAGTCGCTCTCCTGTGAAGAGTGCCTTGTCCTTGGCCCAGGCTTCTATAAAGACCTTGGTGCTTGCTTTCATCCCTGGATCAAAACAATCTGAATTAATAATTAAAACAGTTACACATTAATAGCTCATTTACAAGTTACAGTGATGTTAGTCATTTAAAAGTATTCTCAACATTTTATACCTGGGCAACTGTTTTAGCTAGCTATAGCTAACAGTACTAGTGTGCTAAGTTAACGGTAGCTTCAGCAGTCTGTCAGGTCTTACATAATAAATTAATGGAATAGTTTACTTGAAAACGTAAAACAATCTTAAACATGATCATTAAAATAGATACATGTAGCAGCTGGGCAATATAGTGATGAGAAATTATTAAATTAACTCACATTAGTACACAAACTCCTCTCCTGAGGTGAGTCCATCCACCATGTGTTGGAACTCTGAGCCCGTGGACTGCATGATGGGTTTGCTTTCAGTGAGAAGGATACATGTTCCACTGCCTTCAGAATTCTATTAAAATAAGGATGCTGCCCAGTTAGGTGCCTCATGCTGTCTTCCGAATGGGACAATCCTTTTCTCTGGAACGCGCATATGCTGTCTAATAATGCTGCCCACTAAGGTAGCTGCCTTCCGAGTGGAACGCAGCTGTAGTGTCTGAATTCATTAGTTGCCTAGCAACATGGTTCTCACAGCCTGAACGTGTCATTTGTTCACCGTCCCATGTTGAGATACAGATTCACCAGGTGTGTGGGTGAAACCTGGCAGACAGAGAAAAATCACAAAGATTCACCAAGAATAAAAGCAAAAAAAATTGTGAGCACCAACCAAGCACCCCCCCCCCTTTTTTTTTTTTTATTTTCGTCCATCTTTATCTACAGCAGCTCTGTGTTTTCTCACTGCTGGTTTCTCTGCTTGGAGATAGTGAGCATATTCAGTGCCAAAAGTTTCAGCGATCAGTACGTAAAAAAATTACACATAAGATTAATGCCATGCTAACACCAGTTAAAAACCTTACTTCAGGGAAAAGTGTTTGACACATAGAACTGTGTATGATGAGAGACATAAATAAAAACACATTTATATCTGTTTATACAGAACAAAAGTCCTTAAAATGATTTTTCTGATATTGTGGCACTATTAGTCTAAATTGATAATATTATTTAATATACTCCAACATTTATCTAAGAGTCCTGAGATTGGATGTTCAGGTATCGGATCTGACAGCTTCTATAAAATCAGAAAAGGAAATTACTTCTGTGGGTTTCATGGATGTTCCACAGCATTAAATGTAACTATAAACATATAAAAGGTATGACATGACTGCCTAGTTTTCCTCATTTTAGAATTTAGAATGATAAAAAGATGAAAACAGAGAAGGAAAATGATTTGGTGGCTGATTATAACTGAGATGTGTGTGGGGTGTTTATTAAATGTGCTGGGATTTGGTTTCTTCCTAGAGCATGTGCAGAGGTTGCTAGGTAACCATGGACAGACCATCATTAACAATTCTTTAATAGTTTTCTTTCACAGGGTGAAAGTGTGTGTGTGTGTGTGTGTGTGTGTGTGTGTGTGTGTGTGTGAAAAAGGGGGGGGTATAGCGAGAAAGAGAGGGAGAGAGGGAGGAATGGTGTTTTTATTTCTATTGTGGGTGACTCAGATGACACACACATACACACATACACCCCTGTTGTCTAAGTACCTAAAGCTGGATCATGATTCTAAATAGAGGGGTTACTTTTTTTTACTTGTGTGTGTATGTGTGTGTGTGTGTGTGTGTGTGTGTGTGTGTGTGTATACAAGTACATTCTCTAATTTTAGATCGGATCGGATCTGACAGTGTGTGTTCCCTCATTTAATTTTTAAAGCACTTCTCCCTCTTTATGTAATCCTCTTCCATGTTATTTTTATCATCTGCATCTTTCACCAGCATTCATCCCCTCTTCTCTATATCTCTG
>JAOVVF010032246.1:0-10810 GCA_028565595.1 Duopalatinus emarginatus | reverse complement strand
ACACACACACACACACACACACACACACACACACACACACAAACACACACACACACACACACACACACACACGCACACCTGTCTCTTGCTCACCTTTGAGACCTGCACCGCCCATTTGGGTGTAACAGTACAAAAGATGAATGTCATCTTGTTTTCTTCCAAAAAAAAAAAATTACATAAGAACACATATAAATGATTATTAACTGCCCATCACTGAGTATTGAGAGGTGAGGGGTAATAGGATGATTCTTGGCTTCTTGTGTCATTTAAAAGGTCAGTGTGATATGCTTTGCTCTGGTGTCCTGCAACAGGTTAAAGTCATAGAGACTGATAGACTGCACATATCACACTGCTCCTATTTGCAGGTTCATAACAATTCTCATGTGATTTGTATGAAATATTAAATTTTATGGCCACACAGCTAAGTGTTAAGGTTGTAAACGTAATTTAAGGATTAGGGACTGGGCAAGCATTTTCCTTTCATACCCAAATCATACAGACAAAAGCTGCTGCTTTATTATTATGTCCACCATTAAGGAATGTGAAGAATTATTATTTTATAACTTAATTATTATGCTATTGTTCTTGTTTTAAGTGTCTGTTCTTTTTATTCCAGTTCTTTTTCTTTTACCTTTTGATTATTTTCTTCATACATTTTAAAAAACAATTGTCTACGATCTCCTCACTATATTTTCAACCATCACTACCATCACTAGAGCATCACAAGTCATAAAGCCATCAGAGAGCTTCAAGTAGATAAACAGGAATATGCAGAGGTCTTAGGCACATGCGAAAAATGTAGTAAAGCAAAAACGTATTATATATATATATATAGGTAGTAGACCCATTATATAATTAGTTTTACTGAGCGTCTCAGAGATGCTTTCTTTACTGACATACAAACATTTTTCTGTAACAAATACATATTTTTTATTAATATTTGATATGAATATTTGATATAAGATTTCATCAAATAAATATCTATAACAAAATTTGTTCTAAGAAGACTTGCACAGTAATTTACTAGAAATGAATCACTAGGATCACCAGGACAAACAAGACCTCAGACCTATCACACTGTAATCTGTTGTGTGCACTTTGTAGTTATCATGGCTCACTATTAAAGACTTGTGTAGTTTGTTATAATGCTATAATTAACATTTGGTAGGTTAGGAATTATAGCAGACGATTCTGAGCCAAACATGGCCCAGTTAAAGCACTTATGAACCAGTTATGGCAATGATAAGTGTATTGTCCTTGTGGGCCTAAAGCTATATATAAAGTTTGTGTTTATGGCTTGCATGCTTTGTGATTAACATGTGTGAAATTTATATTTTGGGCCAAAACTAGCCTAGCTGGTTAAAATCTGGGTAGGAAGCTTTAGATAATGTTTCCCACAGTTCTTGGTTACTTGGAGCACTTACTTACTATCAGAAACTCAGTACTTTTACCTCCTGAAAGTTACTTGTGAGCCACAAGTCACGATGGCTTATATACAGTACCTGCTCAGCAAAAGTGTTTAATCTTTTTTTCTTTTGCTATATCCAGCTACACTGCAACTTTACTAGGGTACTTTACTAATCTATTTTATCTCATCACATTTCTGAGAATCATGGGCATTATATATATATATAATGTAAATTATATATATATAAATATAAAGTGTTTCAAGGTAAATGAATTTTGGGGGAAAAAATACCTAGGTTTTTATTGTTATTATTTACTGTTTTTTTTTTTTAATGATAGCATCAAAAACAAGTTTCAGTTGAACCTCAGCCAGCTCTTTTGACCTGAGGCGAAGAACACAGAGGTGACATGTTAGGAGCTCTGCAGGCATTAGTGAACCTGTTATGATTCACCAGCACAAGATCTCTTAGCTTTATGGCACTTAGACCAACAGATCAGATGTCAAATTTTACTTACACTTTAGCAAATACATTAACAGGTTCATTTTTTGAAATCAAAGGGCACAAATATGCGTTGTAATAATTTCATAACGTTTACTATTATGTTAGAACTTGATCTTAATCTTATAATGTATATATGTGTGTATATATATGTATATATATTGTGAGTGTTGTCCTCCTAACAATTACAGCACTATGTTTCAGTTGGTGCTGATTAAATTTCTACAGCTGTTACGATATTTATTCTATAAAAAACAGCATACACAATTGCAAAGGGATGTTAATGTAACACTTTTAGAATAAGTCTCCAGTAAAAAAAAAACCTGTTAAAGCTGCAACATAACAGAAAAGACTTTGGGATGAATGGCTTTGTGTTTCTTCTGTAACAAGACAAGCTGCATTTTTTCTCTTTAGAACTTCAGGAGAAAGAAAAACAGAGAGACTGGCGAGGAAAGGACTTTTTATTTAGAGTACCAGATAACAGGAACTAACTTGTTTTGCAGACTTTCCACCTGATTATAAATTAATAAAACATGATGGGTCTATCTTTACACATCAGAAATGGTCTTATATGCATAACACAACTTGCTGTTGTTGGAAAATAACTATCGTTGGGGTGGTATTATCAGTATTATCATAATTCATTTTCATATTACAGTCTATCTTCGTGTCATGTTTTATTCCTTAATAAATAACCTCAAGTTACAATGACTCTGGATGGGTCACATGACTTAAGTATACATAGAGTATACACTAAAATCCAGAGGTATGATATAAGTGTCATCTTGTATTCAGAGGTATACTTTTAACAAATATACCCTCAAAAGTGTAAATGACTATTGGGGATCCTGATATTTCTTTAACAGGTATAAAAAAAACGTAAAGGATTTGCACTAACAATTATTGTATTGTACCTCGACAGGGTACAGCCCAGCGACAAGCCTGGAACGGTCTTCAGTACTAATCTGTACTTTATTTTCTTACTGTGTAATTACTATTTAATAGAGAACCAATGATCCAACAGGGGAGCATAAAGCAACTTACACAAGCTGTGAATAATTTTACATAGTCTTAATTTAATGTGAATCAATTATAACTAGACAACTAGTCAGCAACAAAGTCTGTCATAGTCAAAGACACTGTCATGATGATGGATCTACATACTTACACACTTTTGAATTTGCAACAATAATATGCAATTACAAAGCTTAGGCAAAGCACAAATAAATTGTAACTGAAAACAATTGCTTGAAAAAGACACTTCAAGTTAATGATATTTATAGTTTTTAATTAGAATCCAGTTGTATATCACTAAACATAGGCCGATATGAACAATCAGGGGATCTAAATCAAAACGGAAAACATAAAACCTGTTAGACATGTTGTGGGCACTTGGAAAAAGACAGGATTGTCATTGAAGCAATTACAGGAGTCTCTTATCACTGAGAATGAACTAGTCTGACAAGTACAATCCTTCACACTAAGACAAAGCCCTGCCTAAGGTCATATCAGATAGAAAGACAACTACAAGTTGTGCTTCTCTTTATGGAAATCTCATCCTGCTGATACACTGCTGATGACTTAGACGTTACACACTTTTTAACACTGGTCACATCTATAATTAGCTTTAGATAGGGAACAGAATGTTAATAATGGTAATGATGTCTGTGGCTACAGTGACGTATACTTCAGCATGCTCTGATTAAACGTTTACCTGCTCCTTCTATGATAAGAACAGGAGCAAAATGTGTGGAAAAGTGTATGCTGTTATACACAGTCAACTCCAGTATAATTGGCACCCCTATACAAACACAATGCATTACATTTTCACACAGCCAGTTTTGCCTGAAAGATTGTGGATTTTATATATTTATTTGTTTTTTAAAGCCATAACAGCCCTTTGGGCTATGTTCATGGCAGGAAAGGTCTATACACAGTCATACACAATCAACCTAACATGCATGTCTTTGGAGAGTGGAAGAAAACCCACTCAAGCATATCAAGAACATGCAAACTCCACACAGAACGGCCCGGGAATCGAACCCAGTGATACTGTGAGGTGACAGCGCTAACCACACCATCACCCTGCCACCCAAAGATTGTGAATAAGAATGGGTTAAGGCCCCACCACTGCCAAGCTTCCACTGTTGGGTCCTTGAGCAGAGCCCTTAACCCTGTCTGCTCCAGGGGTGCTGTATCATGACTGACTCTCTACTCTTACCACCAAACCTTCTAACAGGCTGGGATATGTTAAAAAGGCTCATATGTATGTGCCCATTAAAGGCATATGTTTTTTCAATAGAGTCTGCTCACTTTTCCTCTAATATAAATACATTTCATACTCATCATTAGTATTTCTTTTAAATGTGTCAGAAATGTCCACTTTTACAATTAATGTACTTATGTATCAGGACATTAATTATGTATCATTACATCATCACACATCTTTACACATCTTTATAATTTCTAAATTGTGAATGTTGATTGCACCTTTAAAGCTTTAAATGTTAAACGTTAAACATGAGTTCAAAGTATTTTAAAGTTCTGATATGCCACAGTAGAATAAACTAAAATGAAAATGAACAGATTTCACTGACATTTAATGCCACATAACAAAACAATGTCAACCCTGTTAATAAATGTAATAAATAAAGAATAAAATTAAATATAAAAAAAGTATAGTTTACCAATATTGACAATTATTTATGTACTAAAAATTGCAGAGGAATATTAAGTAAGCTGTCAGCATATTTCTTGCTAATATCCAAACAGAGTTTGGCATTTTATCTAATGATTAAGAGACCCTGATGTGTGCTGTTTCTTATTTAAGGACAATACCTTAATGAAAAATAGACTCTGATAAATTTATCATTTGCACAATAGTGTTATTTACTTAGGGACCAATAAAATGATATAAAAAGTGTTTTTATGCTATTTATTCATTGCAAAAAAAAAATCAGTTTATATAATAATATAAAATATGAAACTTTATATTATAATATAATATAATAATATGAAATACAAAACTTTTTTTACAACATTTGCAAAAACATAAATGCCCTCCAATGCTGAAATGACCCTTATTCCTCTCTCTTGTTAATTCCTCTCTCTTGGTCAAGTATTAATTTTATGATAATCTTAAAACACATGCATATAAAAATATTAGGGGCTGTCCCCAAACAACAGAGTAGAGTATTGTGTTAAATGTGTTAAATGTCCACATATTTTTATTTGAAACACATCTTATTTTAGGTTATATTAAGCAAATGCTTAGTGGTTTGTTCTGAATTAAAGGACAATGCTTACAACTCAGTGACATTAGTAAATATAAGAGTTGATGTTTGCTGTTGGTTTGTAAAGTTTTGATGTTGCATAAGACAAGATACTTCATAGCTTATGTTTAAATTTTTTCTTAAAAATAGTTTCACCAGAATGTTTTATTGCAGTTGCAATTCAGCAGGCAGACAGCAGGGGGCGGATGTAATAAGTACAGATGATTGTAGCAAATAAAAGCATTTTTTCACTACATACTTTTGGAGCCCACTGTATAAGAAACTGATCGTTTAGTGCTTCCTGTGGTTTCAGTATCTGTCTTAAAACATTTGCATGTGAAACATCTGGAACAGCAGCATGCAAATATATTGTAGTTGCTACCTATGGCGCCAATGTGGCGCCTATAAAATCAGATGATGTCCTAAAAGTCATCACTTTTTATGCTGAAAATCCTAAACTGTAATGCTTTAGAGCTAAACCTTCATGTATTTGTGTACATTATTAAGATATTATCAGTACAGAGTTGAGGGATTTTTTTTGTTAAGATGATCTTCAGACCGCCACAATTTTTTTTCCCAATTCATTTAAAATACAAAACATTTTTAAACAATTAGAACAATTTGAAAAATTCAGGGGGCACAGCGGCACTGCAGGTAGTGTGTGTGTGTGTGTGTGTGTGTGTGTGTGTGTGTGTGTGTCTGTGTGTGTGTGTGTCACACCGCTCCATGGGTCTGGGGTTCGGAGTTTGTCTCCGTACTCTGTCTGTGAAGAGTTTGTGGTGTGTTCTCCCAGTGTTTGTGTGGGTTTTCGCAGGGTGCTCCGGTTTCCTCCCTAAATAAAAACATGGTGGGCTAACTGGGTATGCTAAATTGTCCCTAGGTGTGAGTGAGTGAATGGATGTGTGTGTGTGTGTATATGGTATTCTGCATTGGATTGGTGCCATGTCCAGGGGTGGGGGGTGGTGGGGGGGGGGGTGTTCTTAATTTGCTCCCTGTGATTCTGGACAAACCTGAAGGATTTAGTGGATAAGAAAATGACAGACTGAGTGAGATTGGACAGTTCACTGGGCAATATGCTGGGGGTGCTAATCTGGGTATGCTAATTTAAAAAAAAACTTTAAAAGCTTTTTAAAATTTAAAAACTGGGAAATCTGTGATGCTGTTAATTGAACGCTAGAGGGCAGCATTTACCTTCGTCACTACTACAGCACATTAGATAAAATGATTTTATAAAATAAACATTACACATAAGGTTTTAGATAAAAAAAAAAAAAAAAGAATAACTACTTATGTATCCTTAATCCATACCATAACCATAAACAATGCTTAAATTAAAGTATTTCCCTTTTTTTCCCTCTATATGTAGAATATACACTGAAGTGCCAGGAACACTGGTACACCAGTCTACTCCTTGGTAGGTCCCCCATGGGGACACCATACTTCCTGCAGAATGGTGCACAATTCTGCTGTGTAGGGTTCCAGTGTTCCACAGCATGTTGCATGGCATTCCATATGTGTTTGATAATGTTGTGGCATAGGTGTGAATGGCAAAACCCTAAACTTAGATGAGTGTTTCTCTAACCATAATTTGCCGTAATCTGCCGTCTCTAGATGTCTGTGGCGGTGCATTGTCCTGTTGGAAGAGGTCAGACTCATAAGAATGAATAAATTGCATAACTTATCAAAAAGGATGCACACACACTGTTCACCTGTCAGGGATGTTTGTAGACATACAAGGGGTCCCATGGAATATCAGCTAAACCACTCCATAAAATTATGGACCCATCACAAGCCTGTATTTTGCCTGTAAATGTATTTTGCATAAGCATTACTGTACCAGTTTTTCTGGCACTTCAGTGTACTATAATTATTGATCCCACATAAAGAATATTTTAAATAAATGCAATTTATTTTATTAATTTACTTCTCAGTGTCCAAAAACTCTGTCTTTGATCAAATGGCCAAAGGTATACAGACACTATCGCACCAGATGTTGCCACAAACTGTAAAGAATAACTTTGCATGCAGTAAGATTTTGCTTAACCTGTTTCAGCATGACAATGCCTCTGTGCACAAAGAGTGTTTGGAGAGGAACAATTTGAGCGGTCTTGTCAAAGCTCTGACCTGTGAGATGAACTTAGACACAGACTACACACCAAGCCTTCTCACTAAACAACAGTGCCCAAACTAATTATAAGGTTTGACTAACCCAATTTGGCGTAAATGCTGTAACCATGGCAGCCCCGTACAGGTTAACTGTCCTGTTTACTGAAATCATTCATATATAGCATGCATGGGGCAGCATGCTTCCTGCTCTAAAATGCCTCTATTAGCACTTGATGCAGTTTCCATTTTAGACCACAAGGTGTAATTATAACTCCATGAATCTAAATTGGGAAGTCAGCACTGTGCCCTATAATTGTGCAAGAAAGGTGAGATAATCAATAGAAAGTCTGCTTATATCTGTCTAACAGCAAACGGATTTTTAAATCATTTGTCAGTCAGTGAATGTAACTACAACAGAATCTCACATCAGCAAAGGATCTAAGGGATATAAACATACTCAAGTGGTCAAAAACAATCAGGGCAAGTTTCAAAACTCTCATGAATCATGTGGTAGAAATCAATTTGACCCCATATCAGCACTCTTACATAACCAATCAATTCCACATAAGTGTAGAATAACAATGTTCAGATAGTTAATTTAATACATACAACATGCTATGAAAATTCTTAAACTTGTCATGTGATTTATTATGTATTTATACAAAACATGCCATAATTCTTCAGTACATAGCGAAATATCGTACAGTTTGTAGAACACTGACAATGTGTATAATATAATATTGGATATTGGACAAAATGATTCAACGTGTCATGATTTATGTTATTCAGTGACATAAAAAAGGTTGAACAGTCACATAGACAGACAGACAGACAGACAGACAACTAGATAGATAGATAGATAGATAGATAGATAGATAGATAGATAGATAGATAGATAGATAGACAGATGTTTTTCAAATGTTGTCGATGGCCCTGTTCATTGGTCTTCTGTATACACTTAATTTTCCAACAAGTATTCCTCTATAAATCTTGACTTCTTTGTGGGACTGTATGCATATTCCAGATCTATTTTCTGGAGGTACACAGTTTAGAAACAATCTATGGGAGTTGTCAGGGCTTGGACCCCCAAATCTGTCCTATGTCCCTTTATACCCACCTCAAGATGTTTGAAATAGTTCTTACTTTTTAAGTATAATGTTGATTAATTAAATTACAACTCAAATGTTGGCTCCACTGGCTATTCAATTCAAATCTTATAATATTCCTAATAAAATTTAAATGAAGAAAGAATTGTCACTGAAAAAGTCCTTTTTTAATTACAAACAATGCAACACAAAGTATATTTTTGTGTCTGAATAAATATTTACAGATTTAGTTAAGTGAGGAGGTTTTCAGGTCAACCCGAAAGTGGGGTTGAGATACAGTACCCTGCAGTTTCACTGTGGGAACAGACAGCAAGGGGAAGAAAATGTGTTTTATTCAATCACAGTTTATACTTTTGAGGCGCTGAAGCTGAACTTTGGATTCCCAAAACCTTAACTACAGTATATTCACAAACTTCATCCACAGTAGTTATCATCAAAGAAAATGATATTTTTATTGACAGCCACATTGGATTGATCAGTCAATCAGATTGATCTATTTCAGCACAGTGGATGGACTTAGAAGTTAGCTGTAGGCTGTTGGTTGCATAAAATTAATGTCAGCTATTATGATATGGAGTGTACAGACACTCGCTGATTGCAGGTGTTTATTATAAAAAGGTTTGGAGATGTGACTGTGTATAAATCACTAAAAGATTGTGTATAATGTTGTGCAGTAAACTTCAGGGGAAGAGATCAGAATCACCAACACTCAGCTATACCTCCATGAAGAGTGACCATTCTATTGATGTAGCTCTAATGTTTAAGGATGGAGTCTCCTCATCTTTAGACAGGTAATTTCTCCTCAGTTTGCATGAACTTTTTTTTAGATATGTGCTCTAATTAGCATATTCATCGCTACATGTCAGAGTGCCATTTTGGATATGAGCCTTAATTTGCATAGTCTTTGTTACATGTCAGAATATCATTTTCATTTTTATTTTGACTACTGCAAATTCTTTTTTATTTTTAATATCTCCAACTCAATTAATACTAGTTATCTACAATTCCTTTTATATCTTAAATACAGTTGTTACTAGTAATGTTCACTATAATTGCAGATATCAGATAGCTAAAATGATGTTTTAGTGTTACGACCCAGTCTAGGCTGCAACATAAACATAAATAAATAAATAAATAAATAATCAAGTTCCATGCCCTCCCAGTTACCCAACTTACACATACTACAAAATGCAATTTCTAACGGGTTGATTTATTTAAGAGCTTTAGAGTAAACATGTAATGAGAGGACAACTCAATGGAGGTTTTTCAGATGCTGTGGATGGTCCTGTTCATGGGTCTCCTGTATACACTTAATTTTCCAACAAGTATTCCTCTATAAATCTTGACTTCTTTGTGGGACTGTATGCAGATTCCAGACCTATTTTCTGGAGGTACACAGTTTAGAAACAATTTAGGGGAATTGTCAGGGCTTGGGGCCCCCAAATCTGTCCTATGTCCCTTTATACCAACCTCAAGATGTTTTAAATACTTCTTACCTTTTAAGTATTAATTAGATTACATGTTAAATGTTGGCTCCACTGGCTGTTCAAATCAAATCTTATAATATTGTTAATAAAATTTAAATGAAGAAAGATTTGTCACTGAAAAAGTCCTTCCTATATTACACACAATGCAACACAAAGTATGTTTTTGTTTGAATAAATATTTACAGATTTAGTTAAGTGAGGAGGTTTTCAGGTCAACCCGAAAGTGGGGTTAAGATATAGTACCCTGCAGTTTCATTGTGGGAACAGACAGCAAGGGGAAGAAAATGTGTTTTATTCAATCACAGTTTATACTTCATAAAGCGCTGAAGCTGAACTTTGGCTTCCCAAAACCTTAACTATATCCACAAACTACATCCCCAGTACTTATCATCAAAGATAAATTATTTTTTTTATTGACAGCCACATTGGATTGATCAGCCAATCGGATTGATCTATTTCAGCACAGTGGATGGAAGCAGAAATTACATTGACCATGTCTACCTATGTAACATATTTTGACAGTATTGTTAGCTGTAGGCTTTTGGTTGCATAAAATTAGAGTCCGCTATTATGATATGGAGTGTACAGACACTCGCTGATTGCAGGTTTTTTTATTATAAAAAGGTTTGGAGATGTGACTGTGTATAAATCACTAAAAGATTGTGTATAATGTTGTGCAGTAAACTCCAGGGGAAGAGATCAGAATCACCAACACCCAGCTATACCTCCATGAAGAGTGACCATTCTATTGATGTAGCTCTAATGTTTAAGGATGGAGACTCCTCATCTTTAGACAGGTAATTTCTCCTCAGTTTGCATAATCTTTTTTTTAGATATGTGCTCTAATTAGCAATATATATATACATATATTGTTACAGAATATCATTTTCATTTTTCTTTTGACTAGTGGAAATTCTTTTTTTTTTTTGTGA
>JAOVVF010032245.1:0-10814 GCA_028565595.1 Duopalatinus emarginatus | reverse complement strand
CTGAGATGTCAAAAGGAAGAAACCTTGAGAGGAACCAGACTCATAAGGGAACCCATCCTCATTTGGGTGAGACAGACATGTAAAAATAGACAAAAACAAAAACACATTTATGTGTCTTACACGCGTCCGCTTTAATGCTCGTGTGAATATTAGCATAGTCATATGGTTGACTTTTTAAAATGTTATTAGTGTTCAACTATGCAGTGCATAGAACTCTTTTGTAATTGCTGAGATTTTTAATATACTATACTATAATATCCTGAGAAACGTATCACGCAGAAGAGACCATGAGCCGTACAGATGGCAAACTTGGAGGCTAGATCAAGTTTGTTTGCATCTACCCAGTCAACACATCAATTAGCACAAGTTCCCAACACTGGTCTCCTTCAGGGATGAATCTCTCGAGAGACCACATAATGCAAATTGGCTGCCCCATTAGAAAATTGGGCAAATCCAATGTTTCTCAGATGAGGAAACAAAAAAAACTACTTACCATAAATATATTCCACAAAGTACAAAACTAAATAGTGGAATATTGCTGTTAACTTACTGCTGTGTCGCACTTTCAGTCTGAACAGATTTCTCTATAGCAGGCACACATACTGTGATGGTTTGTGATGTAATGAACAATTTGTATCTAAATCCCATCCTAATTCTGTCGGAATTATTTAACCAAACTTGTTGCATTAAGCACAATTTCATTTAAATTGTAACTTAAGTAGTAATATATTTAGTGCATTCAAAGTCTGACCTAAAGTTTGTGACCTCAAACCTTTTGTATTTGTCTTTATGCAAAACAAGAAATTCATGAAACTGATGACTTAATGGTCATCTAACCATCTGAAGAAGAGTGTGACAACACACCCAAGTAACACTGTTTAAATACAAAGTGCAAATAAGCAAAGATTTAAAAAAAAGGACAAAAAATAAAACATTTAATTGTCAGTAGAAAAAGTTGCTCAATAGGATGAGATATTTAGAGTGTGAAGAACATGACCCAGTGAACACAGTCAAGACATGACCAGTGAAGTAAGACTATTTAATGCTCATGCATCATCCTACAGAGTAACTGCACAATGTACAGAAATGTACAAGTTAACATATACATGTAACACAATGATCCTAATAAACAACTCAAATCAAGATATTTATTTTTATAGATTTTATTTTTAGCCTTTTGTCTTTTTTTTCTTTTCCTTATTTGCAACTGAATAAAGTTCATTTAGCTGAAATCTCATTTTTACTGATAATTTTAACAACCACCTTTTTAATTTATTATTGTGCACATAGAATGGTATGTCAAATAAGGTATAATGCTACAATCTTAGCTCATAGGGTATAACTCAGTGCCCTAATCTGTTCAGTGATCAAACTATCCTTATCCTCTAATCAGAAGGTCATGAGTTCAGATCCTATGGCCACCAAGCTGCCACTGCTGGGCCCTTGAGCAAGGCCTTCAACCCTCAACTAATCAGTTGTGTAAATGAGATAAAGTCACTTTGGATAAGAGTGCCATAAATTTGAATATGTTTAGATTTAAATCTGAAGTGGACATGGTCTAATTCTTCTTTATTTCTTTTTTTAATAATAATAAAATTTATTTATAATCTATAAATGTATAACCCGTTATTTCTGTATAGCTGCTTTGTGACTATGTCTATTGTTAAAAGTGTTATACAAACAAAATTGAATTGAACTGAATAATATCGAACCCACCAGAACCATTAGAAAAAAACACCAGTAGAAATGCCAGCACTGTCAGTGGTTCTACAGTTGTGCATCATGTGATTTTCATAATTAGTCTCAACTAAAGATGTGCACAGGGTTATTTCTTTTAGGCAATTAGCAAGACTAGTCAATATGGTCATGCTCTTGGCCTAATGACAGTAAAAACCTCTCACACTTTCCCAACGTTTTTGGAATTTCTTTAATTCCAGAGATGCTCATGAACACTGAACTCATGTTCTGACAGTAAATAGAGTAACTGGCACAATGGCATAAGTCATTCCTAATAAACCTAATCTGCATTTTGTCTACATTTGTACCAAATATTTAGAAGCACAAAAACCAACAGTATTCATATCTGCATAAATGTTCATAAGTTAGTTCAAAAGCAGCTGAAATATTACATCCAATCAGTTTACAGCTTTGTTATAAATATACAAATATCTAAAATACAATGGATGGTTTACCTAAACTACACTTTTAGTCAGAGTTTTCAAGGAGTCACTCAATCAAGCCTTTTAACACTGGCTTTGTGAAACACATTTAAGGATGTAAACATGCAGAAATGAAAAGCCAAAAAAAAAAAAACAACCAAACAATGATTTTCTGGAGCAAAACATGACATTTGTTTCTGTGAGTGACACTGGCATCATGGAAGTGTTAATTACAGTTTGGTACAGCAAGGTACCATTGCTACCATTGCTTACCATTGACAAGCTCTAGTTAAAGACATGAGGGTGTCTTCTAGTATTTGGTAAACAAAAAAAATATGTATTGTAAAAAGATCTAATATAACTTCTGTATTAATAATAAGATTATGGAGAATATCCTGGTCAGTGTTGTGGTGAATCCAAAATGAGTGGAGCCAATACACATACCGCTATGTTTCTACGAAGTGGGAGGAAACTAGAGAACCTAGATAAAATCTACAAGTAAAGTAACTAATGCTGTAAAGGAGGGCTCAGCTAACACCACAGCACTAAATGTTCTTTTAAAAGTAGCTTGCACTTGTATACTAAAGAAAGAATTTTCTTGAATTCACATTATTTTAAAACATACATAACTTTTACAGAAAACCTTTTTTCCAGTGACCTCTTTCCAAAAAAGGTTTTTTATATATTTACACTGCTAATTAATAAAACTTTGAATCATTTTGTCTGCCAGTACATTCATTTCTATTTAAAACATGAAGCTCCATTTAAAAATATATATAAAAATCACATACATTGTAAAGATCCTGAAAAGTAATTTACACCTCATTAATTCAATAAATTACATAATGAAAACAATCCATACAATACCATAAAAACAAACAGCCTTGCATTTTATAAATGAAACGATCACTGTCAAAATAAAAGTTTTGTCCTGTTCAGTCCCAGTCACATAAAATGTAGCAATAAAAACACGACAATAAACAACTTCCTTTAAACAGCAGGAGCATTCAGGGTGAGAGGCTGATTGTGGAGTTAAGCTCTGTGCAGTTGAGTACTTTTTTTTAAGTTTTTTATCCACTCACTCTGACTGAATGACTTTTGTGTTCTTAGCAGGCTGCATTCTAAAAACCCCAGCATTCTCACCTACTGATATCAGGCAGGTGCATTAGGGTGAAACTGTGAGAAGGTTTAGAGGCATCCTTTCTCCTCCAGCTTTAAGAACAGAGCCAGACTGCGCAGATGTGACTCTCTTTCTCCATCTTTCCACACAATCAGCAGGTGATCAGCTGAGCAAGTGACCACTCCCCTCTTGCCAAAACTCAGAAACATCTGCAGCATACAAATGCAAAAGTAAAATGTTTAGTGAAAGTGAAAGTTACTCTTCTGACAACACACATACACACTAGTGAACGCTAGGGGGCAGTGAGCACACATGCCCAGAGCAGTCAGCCCCTTATGCGCAGCACCCGGGGAGCATTTGAGGGTTAGGTGCCTTGCTGAAGAGCACTTCATTCGAGTCTTTCGGTTGCAGGGCTCAAATCTCGGACCATCTGGTCCCAATGCAGGTTTCTTAACCACAAGCCTACGGCTGCCCCATTTAAACAGCCAAACTGATTAACAGATGTGTTGTTCTATTGTTTAAATGGTACCTAGTGCTATTTAGTTATAGGTCTATGTATGTTTAGTCCATGACTCAACAGGCCAGCTGCATAGGCTGGGTGGTTTCAATACTATGGCTGATTTATATATGTAAAACATGGCATATTTAATACCTTATAAATAAACCTCTCACTTTATACTCTGCATTTGCTAATTACACATCTTCATTTAAGTATGTGACCTTTGAGTCCTGTGCTTTCCAGGTGTTTTTTTTAGTGTAATGTGTATAAAATACCTGCACAGCTCCAGAGTGACCAATCAGATCACCAACCAACTCCAGTGAGCACAGACCAGAAATGTCCAGAAGCTTCTTAGATGGCACATTTCCCTGTTTACTGGATCTCCCAATGGTGCTAAACAAGCCAAAAAAGCCTGAGAGAGAGAGAGAGAGAGAGAGAGAGAGAGAGAGTTAAAAAGTGGTTTATTTTGTGCAATAATTATTTTGGTGTTTGTAGCCGATATTGCAGCAAATTGCACTGCCTGGTTTTCCCTGTTAAGCTCAAGATTCATGCTCAATTTCATAGCATGACAATGTTTATGTCCAGGACTCCAGCTTCAGCACCCAGAAGTGATGTCTCAGATCTGGGTAAGGTTTGGCAAGGTGACAGAATACATGTTGCACAGAATTCAGCAACTTTCTCAAATAGCTTTGATCTCTCTAATGGATGGAAAAACTAGTTAACTGCTCTGTGATATGAAGTATATGAGTAAGAGTGTCAGTAGTCAGTAAATGTGTCCTTCTTACCCGAGGAGGCAGGCTCTGCAGGTAGGGGGAGCTCCTGTAACTCCCAGATCCTGACACTGCCATCCTCAGAACAAGACATCACTTGTCTTAAAGAGAACACAAACACGCACACGCACACACACACACACACGCACACACGCACATGGATGTAACCTCATTTTGATACAACTTTACTTGTAAATGAGAGACGTGGAAAAGACCAACATATTTCAGTTAATTATCGTACAAAATCTCAAACGAAATAAAACATACTAATATAAATTTGTACCCATTGTGCAGCAACTTTGTGTACAGAACATCCGAGTCATGAGCAAACTTCCTATATGCCACCACTGTCTTCATCCTTGTGTTATACACAAACAGCCCACTGCCCACTGCAGCAACTACCCTCTGAGAGAGGGAGAGAGAGGGAGAGAGAGAGAGGGGGATATGATGGCCAAATTAAAGAAAAACATAATGCAATAAAACATAATGAAAGAAGCCCCACCTCTCCGTCTGAGTGCAGGTGCTGAATGGAAGCTTCGCTCTGTTTCTGCTGCCCCATTCTGATCTCCGATTGGACCTCTCGATCAGGTTCCTCCCACAAAATACGCTCATAAGCCTGGATTGTCCAGTCAAGGGTATCCCAGAGGATGACCTCTCCGATGTGAGAGCCACTAGCAAACAGATCATCTACCAAACAACAAGAAGAAATCAATCAGTTACAGCACAAAAACAAGGGCCTCGAGAACAGTACGAGCCAACCTGTCCCGCGGCATCAAGAAAACAAATCTGATGAAGATAACCTCCTGCTTCGAGGACAGCAGAGACACACAGAGCCTATAGCGGGGCATTCAGGCCATCACAGTCTATAAGCCCATGCCACAAAGCTGCGAGAGCAACACCTCCCTGCTCAACAACCTGAAAAGTTTCTTTGCACGATTTGAAGCACAAAACAACACAGAAGACCCCAGTCCCCCCCTCACCCCAATGATCAGACCCTCTGCCAGTATGAAGAGGACACTTGCTGCCATCAACACCTACAAACCAACAGGTCTAGACAACATCCCCGGTCGTGTGCTGAAGGACTGTGCAGAGAAGTAAAGATGTCTTCACAGATAACTTTAACACTTCCCTGTTCCATCATGTTTCAAAGCCTCCACCATCATACCTGTGCTGAAAAAATCCGCTACATCCTGCTTCAATGACTACCGTCCTGTGGCCCTGATGCCCATCATTATAAAGTGCTTTGAACAACTAGTCATGGCACACATCAAATACTCCCCCCAGACCCCTGCCAGTTCGCATACAGAGCCAGACAATCCACAGAGGACGCAATCTGCTCTGCCCTCCACCCAGCCCTCACCCATCTGTACGAGAAAGATTCGTACCCAAGAATGCTGTTCATAGACTTCACCCCAGCATTTAACACCATAATACCACAACAACTCATCTGCAAACTCGACAAGCTGGGGCTCAGTACCTCTCTGTGCAACTGGCTGCTGGACTTCCTCAGCCACAATATGTGTTGGCAACACAGCAGTGTAAAACTCAGGACTACACTGTTATTCAGAACAATGATCACCATTATTTTAAAATCAAATAATATACGCTATATAATAATACCATACGCTATATGGACAAAAGTATGTGGACAGGGCCGTCTGCAAACATTTCCCACAAATGTCTTTAGAGTTGGCACAATGCAAACAGACAGGCATCGTTCTCCTGGCTTTTGCCAAACCCAGACTCATCCATCAGTCTGCCACATAGAGAAGAGTAATTATCATTCACAAAACACTTTTTTAGTGCTCCAGAGTCCAGAGACAACATGCTTTACACCACTCCGTTCAACACTTGCATGCAGCTGTAGAAATCCATGCTATGACTCTACTGGCACACAGTTTTTGTGCTGATGTTAATGTTAGAGGTGTGCAGTTACATTTTTAGGTTTACAGCTCACTTGTATGTGGTGGTGAGACAAATGTATCCAATGTAGCAGTGAAACTGATGTTTTTTGGATAGGTGTTGTTTATACATCAGTAATAAGCATGCAAGTATGTAAGCCAAGAGTGTGTTTTCAGTGACTTAAAGCAAATAGTAGTTCATTTTAATTCAACCAAAACAAATAAAAACATGTTGGGTTGTAGATTTGTATGTTTGTACCTCATGAAAGTCTTATGCATTTCTTCATCTATGTATGTATGCGTTTGTCTAATGGTGTGTTTGCATGTTTGTGGGCTCACCGTTGACTCTGATAAGTGACCTGATCGTGTCTTGGTGGTCAGTCAGAGTGCAAATGGCCAAGATCGACATTTCAGGTTCAGAGACGTTCAGCTTAAAAATGACTGGAATACAAAAAAAAAAACAAAAAAAACTTTTTTTCAGCTGATCAACAGACACCAGTCAAGAATCATATACATTTTTGCCAAGAGGTCTCAACTTACAGGATAAAAGAAAACATTGCTAAATAATAATCAAAAACATAACCGATATTAGTGATGTGCACATATACATGACAAATAACATCATAAATAATTAGTTACGGTTTATAACTCGTATTAAACTTATAGCCCTTTACAAATATCTTGTCAGATGCATATTTGATTGTGTAATCTTATATAAAAGTGCATTCATATCAAGACTGAGATTGCTGCTCAGTAACCAAGTGTACACACATTAAGCACTTTCTTATAAACACCTGTACACCTATTCATTCATGCAATTATCAAACCAACCAATCATGTGGCAGGAGTGCAATGCCTAGAATCACACAGATACAGACAGAAGCTTTAGCAACCATCAGTTTAAGCGATTTTGTCCGTGGGAGTGAATGGTGCCAGACAGCACCAACTGGGATGAGTGCCAGTGCCAGAAAGGCTGGTTTGATTCTTTTTGATCTCAGTCTCTAAAGTTTACTCTTAATGATGAAATAAAGAAAAATCCCTGAGAGGTGCAGTTTTGTGGACAGATATGCCTTGCCTTGTTAATGCACCATGTCACAAATGAACAGTCATCTCAAACTGCTTTAAAAATGTGGTAATGATTTTGGGGTTCTTCACTGGCCTTCCCAGGCACCCGATCTGAATATAACAGAACACCTGTGGGATGTGGTAGAACAGGAGATTTACAGCATTAAACTGTACCTGTAAAATCTGCAGGAACTGTGAACTGCAGACATGTTAACATGGACCAAATTCTCAAACAAAAGATTAACATCTTCTGGAATCAATACCATGAAGATCTGAGGCTGTTGAGATTAAAAGGAGACCCTACCCAGTATTAGTATAGTGTTTCTAATGATGTGCTTAGTGAGTGTACAACACAATTTAATTTGGGGTTCAAAAATAATTAATAGATTAACTAAGGATTAATCAACTTCATTACATAAATACCTCAACTGGAGGTAGGTTGGGTGGGGGGGTTGGGTACAAAAAAAAAGTTACGCACAAGAAAATTGGGCTTGTTTTGCTTTTTCATTACTAAGGTTAGGGTTAGGGTTTAGACATGGGATTAATTAGCTATGTAACAATTATGTCAATGGAAGGTTCCCACCAGACTAGGCAGAAAAAAAAGTGTGTGTGTGTTTTTAACAGATGAATCTACAACCTCTTTTTCTTCAATTACAGTCTATATACCATGCCAGCTGTTCATTGCCTTGCACTATTTACCTTTGTATTATTCTTAATTCTTTTCACTGCACTGGGGAAGTAGCCCGGCAGTGTTTCATTATACCCTGTATTGGTATAATGGAAAAGTTGAACTGGATTAAATTCTCAGATCCTTGTGTGTGTGACATACAAACAAAAGTGTGATAAATAAAATACAAATCCTTAGTGTTTAAGACACAAATACAATGACAAGGAGATATTCTATGACTGAACTGAGAACAACTGAATAATAGTATATTGTAAGAAGTATGATTTAGTCAGTATTTCAGATTTTGAATGTTTTAACAAATATTAGTTTACTAAACATATTAACTAGTATTGCTTATTAAATTCACACAAATGCAAATTATTGTAAAACTTCAAAAGATTCAGATCATTAATCATATTTAAAATTGTTATTTTATAATCAAACTTAATTACACTTAGTTTAAACTCGAAATGTAACCCTTTGGACTTTGGACTTTAATTGATAAATGCATCACAACATGAAAAATGTGACAAATTTGTATGGCACATGATTAATTAGACCTATTAATAAAGTAGACTTAGTGTGCAGCACCATGAAAAGGGGCATCAAGTACCGGTAAATTGTCACAAAATAAAAAACAGCAACTTTTAGAAATGAAGACCCAGGAAATATTTACGCTTGGTATGTGGCAGAATTGTTTTTAATCATAAGCTTATTATTCGGCCCGGCTTACCAATCTCTTTGTCTATGGCAGCAGCAATGCAGCATTTTGGCAAATCCAACAACGCACTGATACCTTTGTAGAAGGGAGAAAAAAAAAAAAAACAGGATGAGAAATTTTACAGTACAATAAGACATCTTTAAACACTGTGTGTGTCTGTGTGTGTGTGTGTGTGTGTGTGTGTACATACCTGAGTCTCTGTAAGGTACTGTCTTACACTGTAGCTGAAGGTCTCTATTCCACACACACAGCTCATTGCCCCCAGAGAGAAACACATCCAGCTGATCCAACACCAACACACACTGTTGCATGAAGAACACACACACACACACACACACACACACACACAATATTTCTACATATTTGTGTATTACTATAGCTAAATTACCCCCACCACCAAACTAAATGGAATTGGACAGTTTAAATCAAACATTAATTTAATAAGAAAGAAGGAGGCTATTAGATGCAGATCTAACGGTTTACCTTAACAGAAGACTGGAGAGACACTGTGCGCAGTCGATGTCCTGTGTCTGCATCCCACAGCTACATCAGTGTTAGGAAGCAGACTTACACTGAACACAGACTTATCCATATAGTGTAAAAAAAAGTTTGTGTGTATATGTACGTATAAAAGGATACACATATCATGCGGTCAGATGAAGCTGTTAAAAGGGCTGTGAGGTTTTTTTCTGTGCCGGTGCATGTGTATGCCGTCAAAGCTGTGATCTGTTGAGTATGAGCTCGTAATTCTACCAGCCGCTCTCCAGTCTGTCAAAAAATTCACACAAAATGAATACTTTTTTTAAACTCTAATCTCTGTGTACAGCATCTGTAGCCTACGTGCGATTATCACAAACTCCATGTTGCGATCAGCGTATTATCATATTTATATGATCACTAAAAAGTGCCAGTTTAACATCTCTATGGAGGAAACAGCACATACAAAAAGTGAACAAAAGTCTCCCACCTCAACATTCCATACAAACACCATCCCATCATCCCCTGCTGACGCAAATCTGAAACACAAACAGCCAACCAATATTATAAGAATGCATATACACAAATACATTGTACTATATGATATGTGACTACAACAAATATGTTGTAGCATAGCACACACACACAAATTCACACACAATACACACAAAAACACACCAAGGATGGAGCTCTGTCCGAGATGATATACACTATATGGCCAAAAGAATGTGGACATCTGACCATCATACCAACTTGTGCCTGCTGAACATCCCATTCCAGATTTATTTCCCATTTGCTGCTTTAATAACCACCACAGATTTCAGGTGAGGACACCAATCTGCATTCCATTTTAATCAAAAGATATTCAGTGGTGTTGAGGTATGGAGGCTAGAGTTGGACCCCTTAGTTCCAGAGAAGAGAAACTGTAATGCTGTAACAGCTTGGGGAAAACCCACATTGAGGTGTAGACGATCATTTGTCCACAAGTAAAAGAGAGGGTGGGGGGATTGGGGTGCTTACCTGAAGTCATCAATCTGCACCAGAAATCGAACAATGTCGAAATGGCCTCTAAGCACCTGCAGTTCAGTATAACAGTTTTTGGGCTGTTCCTCCCCAATACAAAGAGCGGCATAGCGATTCTATATCACACAACACAAAGAACAAACCAGCTTTGGTGAACTAGAACATGCATGTTCTGGTGCGCACAAATGTTAGATTGTACATAAAGCAGTCAGGGTTTAAATTTTGTGTGAGTCCACAACCAAGGGGAACCTTAAGCTCACCTGAGGACAATAAACACTATGCTTACATTTACATGTACGGCATTTGGCAGACGCTCTTATCCAGAGTGACTTACGAGGTTATTGGTATTACAGGTAGGCCAACATAGTGTTAGGAGTCTTGCCCAAGGACCCTTATTGGTGTAGCACAGACT
>JAOVVF010032240.1:0-10821 GCA_028565595.1 Duopalatinus emarginatus | reverse complement strand
ACACGTCGGGACGGTGGCGCTGCTCAGGGAGATGTTGAAGATGTCGGTGAAGACATCTGTCAGCTGGTCTGCACATTCCCTAAGCACTTTACCAGGATAGTTGTCTGGTCCAGCAGCTTTCCGTGGGTTCACTCTACGTAGAGTTTTCCTCACGTCAGCTGCTAAGGCACAACACCTGGTCGTCAGGAGGAGGGGTGGTCTTCCTCGCTGCCACACTGTTCTGTGTCTCGAACCGGGCGTAGAAGTCGTTCAGCGCATCTGGAAGCGAGGCATCACCGTCACAGGAAGGACAGTTGACAGTTGACAGTGGATGGATTATCTGAGCAAAGTAGAAGTGCTCACTAACACAGGTTTAGACACATTTGTAAACAATATGTGAAAGAAAAAGGCATTTTGTGTACAGAGAAAAAAGTCTTAGATCTTTGAGTTTAGGAGATTTCTCTGAAAGTAAAATAGTAATTACCGAAAAAAATCACAGGTAAAATGTGATGAAAATGGTGACCCTTACCTTTACTCTGGGATTAATATAAAATAGGATTTTTTATATTTGTCTAGCTACTACACATGCGCATAATGGGAGCCAAGACTTGGCGTTTCCATGACAATGCAAGATGCCTGATGCTATGATGATATCACCATGTATTCTGTCAAAGCTTCACTAATCTGCACATGCGTTAACGAAGGACTACAATAGGCCCATATTCCTTCCTTTGACACTTTTACTAAAATGCTGATTGGTTCGTTCTTTGGACAGGCTGGACTTATGTGAAGCAGTCGCCATCTTGGCATTACAGTTTTCATCATTCATTTTTCATAGAGTGGTATATCTCTGTAGAATAAGATCTCTGGTATCTATCATCAAGAAGTAAGTAAAAGTATGTCAAGTGAGTATTATTTTGTAGTGTCTATCTGCAATAAGTGAAAATAGCATAGAACCTTTAAATGTTTAAACATTGTCCCAGTGTTTTTTGGTGGACGGACCTTAGCTGGATGGCAAGGTTTTGACACGCTTCTCCTACAAAATAGGCAAGTAGGATATAACATTAAATAGAGGCTTTTAGATCAGTTTCCAAGGATCTCTGTAGGATATAGGATAGTTTAGGTCACTCGCCAACATAAACCTGTTCAGTGGATTACTCTGTAAATAGTAAATTTTTATAAATGTATTTTTAGGTATAATCAGTGAGTTCAGACTCACATATTAGCAGATAAAGAAAAAAAAACAGTGCAATGTGTATGACTTTCTCTACATAACTACGTAATGTTCTTTATTGTAGCCTACCTAGGCATGGCTCAGTAGGAGTAGCAAGAAGTAGCAAGAAGCAAGAAGACCTATAACTTCCTGGAGAAAGCTCATCAGAGCCAAGAACCTCCCAAATGCCTCCCAGTTTAATTTACACGAACATGCAGGTGCTGGTCATAAAATTAGAATATCATGAAAAAGTTTATTTATTTCAGTAATTCCATTCAAAAAGTGAAACTTGTATATTATACTCATAGATTACACACAGACTGATATATTTCAAGTGTTTACTTCTTTTAATTTGATTATTATAACTGACAACTAATGAAAACCCCAAATTCAGTATCAGAAAATTTTAATATTGTGAAAAGGTTCAATTTTGAAGACACCTGGTGCCACACGCTAATCAGCTAATTAACTCAAAACACCTGCAAAGGCCTTTAAATGGTCTCTCAGTCCAGTTGTGTAGGCTACAAAATCATAGGAAAGACTGCTGACTTAACAGTTGTCCAAAACACGACCATTGACACCTTGTACAAGCAGGGCAAGACACAAAAGTTCATTGCTAAACAGGCTGGCTGTTTACAGAGCTCTGTGTCCAAGCACATTAATAGAGAGGCGAAGGGAAGGAAAAGATGTGGTAGAAAAAGGTGTACAAGCAATAGGGATAACCACACCCTGCAGAGGATTGTGAAACAAAATCCATTCAAAAATGTGGGGAGATTCACAGACTAGACTGCAGCTGGACTCAGTGCTTCAAGAACCACCACGCACAGACATATATGCAAGGGTTTCAGTTGTCGCATTCCTTGTGTCAATCACTCTTGAACAAGAGACAGTGTCAGAAACGACTCGCCTGGGATAAAGACGAAAAGGACTGGACTGCTGCCGAGTGGTCCAAAGTTATGTTCTCTGATGAAAGTAAAGTTTGCATTTCCTTTGGAAATCAATGTCCCAGAGTCTGGAGGAAGAGATAAGAGGCACAGAATCCACATTGCTTGAGGTCCAGTGAAAAGTTTCCACAGTCAGTGATGGTTTGGGGTGCCATGTCATCTGCTGGTGTTGATCCACTGTGTTTTCTGAGGTCCAATGTCAACATAGTCGTCTACCAGGAAGTTTTAGAGCACTTCATGCTTCCTGCTGCTGACCAACTTGCTGCTGAGATGCAGATTTCATTTTCCAACAGGACCTGGCACCTGCACACAGTGCCAAAGCTACCAGTACCTGGTTTAAGGACCATGGTATCCCTGTTTGTAATTGGCCAGCAAACTCGCCTGACCTTAACCTCATAGAAAATCTATGGGGTATTGTAAAGAGGACGATTACAGACCCAACAATGCAGAAGAGCTGAAGGCCACTATCAGAGCAACCTGGGCTCTCATAACACCTGCTCAGTGCCACAGACTGATCGACTCCATGCTACACAGCACTGCTGCACTAATTCAGGCAAAAGGAGCCCCAACTAAGTACTGAGTGCTGTACATGCTCATACTTTTCACTTTTTTGTATTAGTCTAAAGTAATATTCTAATTCTGAGATACTGAATTTGGGGTTTTTATTAGTTGTCAGTTATAATATTTCAGTCTGTGTGTAATAATGAGTATAATATACAAGTTTCACTTTTTGAATAGAATTACTGAAAGAAATTAAATTTTTTTTATTTCTGTTTGACCAGCACCTGTATATAGAGTACTTTATTATTATAGAGTAGTACAGTACTTTAAGAGCATTTAAGGTTGCCAGACATTTGTTTCTTATTGTTTTTGTGCGAGGGATATAAGTGAATTTATTATCCAAGTGAATACCTAAAAATTTTGCTTCCTTCAGTGTCTTTATCGTTTTTCTATTTAGGTAGATCTCTGGGTTATGGTGTACTGACGTTAGCAGGCAGAAATGATTTTGTTTCTTGAAAGTTTAAATACATTTTGGAGTGACCATTCATGGATTTTGTTTGTGTTTAGTTGTAGCTGGTGTTCTTTGTTGCATATATTTTCCACTAAAACAGATGCAAAAATCATCCAGGTAGAGACAAACACATGCACAGGACGCTGGGCCTAACAATATCCACTATGCTTTTGATTTTAATATTGAAAAGTGTGACAGATGGTATGCTTCCCCAGGGTATACCCAGTTCTTGTATGTGTTGTTTACCTTAACTCTGAATACTTTATTTGCTAGGAAGCTGGAAATAAAGGTGGGTAGTTGTCCATGAAATCCCCTATTATGCAGCTAAATATAAGATGTCTATATCTTCATGTTGTATTGTATGCTTTTTCCAGTTCAAAGAATATGAACGAATGATAAATGTATTTCATATATATATACGCTTCTAACATCACAAGGTGCCTCGTCCTTGTCTGAAGCCACACTGATATGTATTTAGTTTATCCTCAATTTCCAGACCAGGAGGTTATTAATCATTCTCTCCATTGTCTTGCATAAGCAGTTAGTCAGAGCTATTAGATGGAAGTTGCTGGGATCATTATGATCATTTCCAGGTTTTTGGAAAGCGATATTAGTTGTTTCTTGCTAAGATAGTGGGAATGACTAGATCTAGTTAAATATCTTTAGTAGGAGATTCAAAGCATCACTGGGAAGGTGTTTTATGAATGAGCAGTGTACTTGGTGAAAAAATGTTTTTTTTTTCGAAGGTCTTTGTGAGGTTGTTGGCTACCTCCAGTTCAGTGGTGTAGTGCTTTCCTTCATGTCTTAAATGCTGTAAATTGGGGACATCTCCCTTGTTTGCCATTTTGCGCATCATGCCCTAAACTTTGCTAAGTGATGTGTATGAGGTTAAGGATGACACAAATTTCCTCCAAGTTTTTTTTTTTTTTGCATTGTTTATGACTCTTCGTGCCTGCGGCTTTAATTTATTTAGATTTGCCACAGTTGGGTGTCTGTTGAATTGTCGATCTAATATTCTCTGATTTATGTATGTTATTCTTCATTATGTAGATAGTACAGGTATCGTTTGTTTCTCTTTTTTGGTGATCTACTTCAGCAACGAGGACATGCTATCTATGTCATGTTTACATCTGTTACACTTTCATTTTGTTTTAGTTTGGTTTCTGATTTTGGTTTTAGTTGTGGTTTTCTCTTTGGTTTTGCTGTTAGATGTACCTGGTTGTTCTCCTGATGTATCATTGGGGTGGTTTGTTTTAGAAGATAAGGTTGAGTCTTGGGTACTTGTCAACTTATTCTTGGTGGTCAAGGGACATTTGTTGTTTGTAATTTGTTGTGCTTTGTCCTGATGTAGCCAGGTTAACTCTGTTTTGTTTTTCTGCATTTTGTGTTGTTTTCACTATTGATGCAAATGTCCCAGGGTGCCCTCTTGCCTGTGTCACCTTCTGGTTCTCCCTTGTAGTTATGATGTCTTAGCTAGTCTGCTGGAGTTTCTGCTTGTTCTGCTTGTTCTTATATGTCTTATATACAACTTATATGGAATGTAACTACTGCATAAAAGATCATGCCTAACTCTCTGTATGTTCTTCTTTACCCACTCTCTTTCACCTCCTGTTTGGATGAGCTACATCTGATACGGCTGAGGCACCAGGAGATACCAGTGACCCAAATTCGTATTCCTCTTGCTTTTCAAACCTGCCTGATCCACTCTGACCAACATAGACATGAACAGCCTATACAACACCATAATGGACAGATGTAGAAACATCTTTTCTACATTTATAGATAACAGACTTAAATAAATTCTCTGGCTACTTTTTATTTATAATTGCACCATCTGTGTCACCCAAATCTTTCTCATCATGGATAAAATTTCTATAAATGTATAAAACTGCTCTGTTATTTCTGTAAAGTTGCTTTGGGACAATGTCCATTGTTAAAAGCACTATACAGTAAAATTAAATTGAATTGAAACACCAGCAACAAGTTTCAGGATTGAACCAGGCCAAAATAATGAACAAAACCCACTCTCCCTCAAAGACAAGACTAACTTTTCTATACAAATAGGCAGTAAACAAAAGACAGGGTCCTTAACTACACAAACATATACACGGAACCCCACATCTAAACAAACAGGCAGTCACACCACACTACACCTGGTGAAAAAATAGACTATTTACACTATATACAATATTTACACCCAATTACCAAGTTGAGATGTGACAGGCAAAGGTCAACGATATTAATTTAGAAAAATCGATCAGCAACAAACTAGCAAAAATAAACAAGGACCAAGAGGAATAACTCTCTATTGTTCTCTCCAGGGCAGCCATTATTAAAGGCCTGAGAAGACCAAAACAACAGCATGGAATCATCATAGATCTGGAACAGGATGGGGGAAAATCTGGAGCGAGATGGAACGAAGCTGTAATGGAACAGCAGAAATGGACACAGAGAACAACAAAGACAAAAATCAGGCACACATAACACCTGTGGTTAAAAACTAGCCTTGGGTCCAGAAGGTCCCAGGTATGAATGTTGAGTGTTCTTGTAGGAAACGTCTTTTTATAGCATGTTTAAATGTATTATAGAAAAGAGTTAAAAGTTATTTTATATTTTGCTTCTGTCTCTCTGTGACTCAGACTTGCCTATTTGTTTTTCCTCAGGCAAACCAGATTAAACAAACCAGTTCATGCCTTTTGTCATGCTTTACATTCCTTTGTTTACTTAGAACACAGAAAGATGTAGACAGACAGACAGACAGACAGACAGACAGATGTGTAAGGTTTGTTTTTCTGGCAGTGTTTAATAACAATGACTAATTAACACAGGACACAAAAATGGAAACCCTCAAATGGAAACAGTGTAAGAAATAAACAATATATTATTCACTGATAGAAAAGAAAATATAGAAAATTCAGTTTAGTTTGGTTTTATTTGTATAGTGCTTTTAACCATGGACCTAATATAGCTTTCCTATAAAGGAAGAAATTCTTTTCTATATTCATTCCACACACAGAGAACTGTGAACTATGCATAGGTAATTTTAATAATCTGAATGTAGTCCATTTTTGAATATAAGGGAACATTGTGTTCTGGATATTGTCCCTTAACTTTCAAATTTCTATCACAGATTTGCCTAAAGAGACCAATATTTGAAAAAGCCAGCAATGGACTGCTGTCCCATCAGGGTTGAATTCTCTCTAAAGTTCCCAGCATTGGCTCCAGATTCTCCACTTCATTTTAACACACCATTTTTATTTTTTCTTTTTTTCAAATGCACCTATTTTATCAGTAAACCTGACAGTATTTAGATATGAAATAATGACATGTGTGCACCCTAGGGTGTCTAGAAAATATAAGCCATGGCCTTGTATAAATTCCTGTGGTGATAATGTTAGAGGATGCATAATAAAGGAAATTAGGCCATTTTTCTAGAAGTCAACAAAAGACAAGCCCTGTTATAGTTCGTTAAATAAGAAAATAATCAAGGAGAGGCTTGGGTCATCATCTGCATGCGTCAACATCAATCCTGAATTCTTCTTTGAACATTCAAAGAAGAGTACTAGACAAACACTTTATACCCAAATTAGCTTTATCCAAAGAATCTCCAGATGGTAGGGTGAGTGGTTTTTCTGTTGCACCACTCAGAAGCCCAGAGTTAAGAGTTTTTAAAAGGCTGGTAGACCTAGAAGACACTCATATTGTAAGAATGTTACTTATTATACTGTTAAACAATAAATGTTATTCCATGCACTGTGGTTTGTCCTGATTTTGTCCTGATTCACTTCCTGTAGCTGCTGTATGAGATTTTAAACACAAAGCCAAAAACACACCTTTACACACTCATATATCACTATGACAAAAACTATGATAATCACACATGGGATGGAATGTAATAAAAAGAAATGGCTTGATATGGGAACAGGTTAAGTCAAATAATTAAATATGTTGTATAAATTATTATTGTGTCTAAACTTTTTCTTCTTTTTGAATATGCTTAATCGATCACATTTTTATGATTTTGATTTGTAAATAACAACTATATTTATGTATTCTTACCCCACCATCCTATGATGGTCAAGATATAAAGCCTTTATTCATACTCTGGTGTTAGATTTGTATCAGTCCTGACCTTATCGTTGTAAACAATTCTGTCAGCCATGTTGCTGATTCCCAAACCAGTCCTGATGAGGCTGTATTCATGTTACAGTTTAGTATGATGAGCTTGTCTTTGTACTGTGTGGCTTTAATAATTAAAACTGAACTGCATTCTTTCACAAATTACACATTAAAGATAACTTTGCCCAATAATTGCCCAATAATTGGCTGTTGCCAATAGCTATGACTTCATCTACTAAAACTAAACTCAGACATTACAGTGGACATAAAAGGCAATGCTTAGCTTGCTCTTTAATGCATGCCCTGAGTACTCCGCACTCATTAGGAAAACACTGTTGTGTGCCTGGCGTACTCATTTCTATTCTGTTCTTCTATTCACTATGGCTTTCTAAACTGTGTATAATTTTGTCAGTAAGCCCTGCAACTTGAAAAACCTCTAGTGCTTTTTTTTTTTTTAACTTGTGCCAGATTTTCATTTAATTTGTTTTGTAAAGTAAAAAAAGGAAAATGGGGTGGGTGCTTTGCATTAAGTCATTAATTCTTAAAAGAAAAACTATAACTCAGTTAGTCAGATACTGCAGAATGTCTCTCTGACACACTGAGATCTATAAAAGCTCCAGCACTGGTAGTTTACCTCGTTCACGTTTCAGGTATGTTTCAGTACTTTACTTAAATATTTCAGTTATGTTCTATTATGATTACAGTTAAAAGAAGCTTATGGATTAAGGTTTTTTTACAAAATACTGACTGCACCATAAGAATCAGATCCATCAGATCCAGAATCTAAGTTTAGTGTTTTACACAGAAAAATATTAGAAGGTAAATATTTTGTGATAAAGCACATTAAATGATGGACCCCAGTGAATTGACAATAAATGAATTTGAATTAAAACATTCATAAAAAATATTACATATAAATTTAAAATAAAATTTTAAATTAAATATATATCTACCAAATATGTAGTGTTGTTATTTAACTGGAACACTACTGCTGAGCTTAGACCTAACGTGAGAAAAATATTGTTCACCAGCTGGGCCGAGTCTTAAATAGTCTTATCATCTAATTACATAACAGACTTAACTACTTGATGCATTCCCAGTGATTTGTCTAATAAACATCTCGTTATTAGTTTACTGTTTTTTTTTCTGTTGTACACCTCGTGTTAACATGTGACTAGACAGGAATTCGGACTGAATCCCGAAGTTCAAATTGAAAATGTAAATAAAATACAGTACTTTAAGTGTATATTAAGTACAATAACATTGTTAATATTTAATGGTAAAACAGATCCTTGTGGAACACTTTTTAACAGGGGTTGCTAGTTGAAATTGAAATTAATTGTTTCTGTTGGCTGTTGCCAATAGCTATGACTTTATCTACTAAAACTAAACTAAGACATTACAGTGGACATAAAAGGCATGCTAAAGCTTGCTCTGTAACACGTTGCCCGAGTACTTTGCACTCATCGGGGAAACACTGTTGTGTGCCTGACATACAAAATTGTTGTACTATTCAAGACCATGACTTTCTAAACTGTGTATAATTTTGTCAGTAAGCTCTGCTGCATCTAGTCAATCAGCAGATTCAAAATGAAAGAAACTCTCCCGGACAGCTCTTGAATACAAGAGGTATCTGTTCTTTTTTTTTTTAACATTTTATTGGGTAGACAGCCATGGGCCTGTGGTTTAGGAAACAGCCTTATGACTAGAGGGGCCCCAGTTTGGTCTCCTATACCAACAAGACACCCCTTTCAGTAAGTCACCTTCTTCCTAAATCCAGCTGTTGAGTCAAATACTGTCTGGATATGCTTTTCTCACACTCAGCTTCAACCTCACTCTCAGGATATCTATCTGTCTCTGTTTGCTCTACTGTGTCCTCTCTAACCATTTTTCCTGGGTGACACAGTAGTGCTGCAAATAGTGTGTATGCTACACAGCTCCTGTTGTAAGATCAATCCTTGCTTTGGTCTCTTTGGTAAGTTTGGTGTGTTTCTGACTCTGTGTGTGCATTTACACTGCAGCACTTACAGGTTGTAAGTGGACGGGTGTGCGCAAGTACCCCTCGATGGATTGGTGCCCTGTCCAGCCTTGTACCTAATAATTGATTAACTGAATGATTGACTGACAATTCTTCCTGCTCATTTTGTGCAGTCGCCTTGGCTTGTCTTCCACCTGGATCTGTTTCTGTCTGACTTAGTGTGATTGTCTTCCTTTTTTTCCCCTATTCATTTTGGAACAAACTATAGCGCGACCAACAAGTGTCACACCACCACTATAATAGGGGTTTGCATTAGCTAAGTATCACTGTATATATAGTTACATGTATAACAAACCTACATGAATTAAATTATAGCAACACGCTTAGACAGCTTTCATAAAATATTTTACTCGCACTTATTCCTTCTTTGCAAAAGAAACTAACCTCTACTGAATCTACAGTCGAGACGGCTGTTCTCAGAGGGTGTTCATGATTGTCAGAATGAATATTAAAGCCTCCAACAATTAATATTCAGAACAGTTACATCACTGCTAATAACAGTCAGACTATTTAAGCCCAGATTTCTGACCGCATTTCAAGGCTCATTGCTTATGGCACCATGTTTCTCCTGTTTCCGTTTCTGTGGATAACTCTGTTCCGACTGTGGATTACCGCAGATCGAACTTTGCTCATGTTCTGTTTTTGTTTCGATTTTGTTTTTTCCGTTAGGTTTGTTTTATGTTTATGTGTTTATGTTTACCTTTTTCTTCATTGCACTGGTGTCCTAACCTTCTGTGTGATTTTTATAATCGCTCCACTTGGAATGCAACGTGGCAATGTCAGCAATGTCGGAGAGAAACTACCTTTTGGAATACAAGATTTTGTAACTAAGATTTTAAACCAAATATGCCTCCTATCAACAAAAGAGTTAACAGAAGAGTCAGTCAAAAACATCTGTAACATTCTGTATATAATAGTTTGTGTGTATATTTCAGGCTAAATATGTATACATAATATTCCATAAGTGTATAAGGACAGATATTTATATCTCTCTTAGCTCCTTCACCTCTTTATAAAGATATTCCGACTCTGATTCTGAGAAACAACCAGTTTTTTTTAATTTTTAATCTGGTTTAAATTCAAAAATATATAAATAATAACTTACTTAGTTATATTTTTGCTATGTATTGTATTTTATGTATAAAGAACCTTAAACGCAACACGTAGACCATCATCATAAATGACAGCAATGCCTCCTCCTTTGACAACAAGACGAGGCTTGTGTAAGTATGTGTATTCAGGGGGATTAGCTTCTTTTAATGCTACATACTCTTTTGGTTTAATCCAGTCAGTCAGTAATTGCCCAGGTACTAGTTCAGTCTCTTGTCATCTCAAGACTGGACTACTGCAACTCTCTCTTGGCTAGTCTTTTCATGCGTGCCCTCAGGCCCCTGCAGCAGCTCAACTTCAACCTCCCCAAGTATAGCCATGTCACCCCTTTGCTGAGAACCCTTCACTGGTTTCCTGTAGCAGCTCGTATCAGATACAAAACCCTGATGCTGGCCTACAAAGCCAA
>JAOVVF010032239.1:0-10826 GCA_028565595.1 Duopalatinus emarginatus | reverse complement strand
GTCTGTCTGTCTGTCTGTCTACCTGTCTGTCTATCTATCTATCTATCTATCTATCTATCTATCTATCTATCTATCTACTGCAAAGTCAAGGAGGCTTAACACGATTTATTTACTCTCTGATGCCTGTATAATGGCGTAACGATAAAGAAATCCTGAATCTTGAACCCATTTGTAGTTAATGCTGTAGCGTGTCCACAAATCCACTGGGAACAGCTTCCACAAAAATTGTTCTCACTCTGTTTGAGATAAACTCACTTAACACCCTCTTCTTTATAAGACAAAAAAACAGCTACATCTTTTAGATGTTAATATAAAAGACACAAAACACAACATGTCCTTAATGTCCCCTTAATTTTTCCTTGGATGAAAACCTAAAACTAAACAGACCTCAGAACAGCATCTCTGTTATAAAGTCCTGACACTGAATACTCCTTATAAAAACGCTCTAGCTTTAGATTCTAAAATGTAAACATATTCAATTCAGTGTATTTTAATGGATGTTAACCTGTGATTTAAGGCTGGAAGTGCAGTCCGAGCTGCTGATCCATCTACATGTGAATTTACACATGATCAGGCGATACTGCATGGCTGTCATGCTAATATAAAGCAGGTGTGTGTTTCATAGCTTTGGTTTTGCCAAAGACATATTTGCAAAGTAAGCCAGAACTGTTGGATTGAGTCCACATTATTGAACAGATCTCCATTGTAACACGCTGTATGTAAAGTTTAATGAGCTGATACAGTCTGAGATTTAATCACATCTCCTGTGCTGTTAGGTAATAAATGAACAAACACATCACACCTTTGATTTTTTCGTATTTTGGTTTTATTGCTCGTGATCATCGATTGAATACAACCAAGTTGTCGGTGGTACAAAGTTACAGTGAAATGGGATGCAGCTGCTCTGAAGATATATCTATATATACATATACATTTGAGTAAAATAAACTAAAGTAAACTAAGTAAAAGAAGATAAAATAACGTGTATGTTATTTGTATCACTGTCTCGTTTATGGCATTGTCCTGCCAAGTTGTGTAAGGTTTATTCTCTTAGCTTTGTCTCTTGACAACTTAATGCCTGATTGATGAAGCTTGAATAACCTTTCTTTGTCCTGGGTTGCGTGAATTGTCTCTCAACTTTATAGCCAGCATTCCTGTTGCAAATCTGTTAATCTGATAACCCTTTCTCTCCGTCTCCATCACCCTGGCTCCATCAGCGTTCCCACCCTTCCAGCGATGATGTGAAGTGATATGTATGATGGCGCAACAGAGGCCACGTTCACGCTTCTCCGGTTCACAGGTCGGATTGTTTGCCCGGATCAGCCCTGGGTTCATTTTAAATTCATTCAGTGTCATTGCTGTCATGTGTGTAACGATTCTGTCATTTTATTTTCACTATGTTAAACTTTGTTTCCAGGGCGAAAAAAAAGCACAATATGTCTCTTTGTTATAAAGCAGTTGTTTTTAGTATTTTAGTCTTAAATTATGAGTCTGGCTACATTTGACTCAAAATCTACAAAGACACTTTTCTGTCTTAATATGACACATTTGGACATTGTCCCAGCTCGGATACATATCCAATAAATGGACATGAAACTGATCTGCATTCGTGATGTTCGGCAGACGTCCTTATCCAGAGTGACTGACATTTATTTCCTTTATACAATAAAGCAGATGACGGTATGGGCCTTGCCCCCAGCAGTGGCAGCTTGGTGGTGGTGGGATTTGAACTCATGACCTTCTGATCAGAAGTCCAACATCTAGAAACCACACCTGATATTTGACTGGAGACAGAGACGAACTGATTCGAGAAGCATCCTGGAAACACCTACATTATGGTTCGAGAAACACTCTTCTGAGGTTTTGCCATTCCTACCCAAAGTCATTAGATTTCAAACACATCTGGGATGCCATGCAATACCAAAAGGACACCAGTCTAATGCTTGGTTGGTCTGTCAACGGGCAAGGACTTGTAGAAATATTCTGTAGGTGCATTGTCCTGTTATGTAGACATAATATTCAGCTCTCAGAGATGTTTGTAGACATAACAGCGGCCCTATGGAATGCCAGCTAATATATATATGATGCTTTATATTCGCCCCCGGTGAACGCGACCAATGACATGCACAGGCTCGTCAGTATCAGTTTTTCTGACATGTCAGATTAATAAAATAACAGAGCTGGCTTTGACTTAAACGAAAGTCTGTTTACATTTAAAACCTCATTTTTCATTCTGACTCTACCGAGGCGTGTTCACTAGCTACCCATCGCGTCCTCTAAACACGTCCGTGGTGTAGCAACGTCCGTTCAACTAAATGATGAAGTATTTTGTGTCATTGTCCTGCCAAGCTCTGTGAGTAATAAACATGCTGTTATGGTTTGGTTCTCCTGACCGTGTCTCTTGCTGATATACTAATGGAATGATGAGGATTTAATAACCTTTCTCTGGCCAAATAGACTGACACTGATTAGGGATCGTTTCTTTCACTTTGATAGCCAGCGTTCCTGTTTTAAATCTATTAATATGATGTCTAGCAAAGCGCCAGTGCTCTAACTCTCCATCCCTGTCAGCATGGCTCCGTCCGCAACATTAAGCTGTAAGGTGAAGTGGTGGTGCTACAGCCATGAGGGTTCATAACTGTGAAGTGACCCACCTGTGCGCTAGGCTCACGTAAGCGCAGCTGTACCATACAAACACAAACGTCTGGTTCAGTTGTTTCTACCACAGTTCAGTTTCTGTAGCTTCTTCTTAGTTTTGACTGAACAGATTCTCCAAATATCAAGTCACCAATTTCCTAGTGATCTGTCCAAACCAAACCTGCTTTACTTCATCTGTTAATATCAATATATTAATCTCCGTTTCTGTTGGTTACTTTCTGCATTTCTCTGTTTCTCATCACATTCCTCTCGGTTTACTCTTCATTTCTCTTTATATATCTCTGTTTCTTTTTGCATTTGTCTCTGTTTCTCTCTGCATTTCTCTATTTTGAACTTTCATTTCATTTTTGTTTCTTTATTTTTGTTTCTTTTGCTTCTTTTCTCGCAATTTTTCTCTTTGTTGCTCCATGTTTCTCACTACATTTCTCTCTGCACTTCTTTCTGTTGCTCTCTATTTCTCACTACATTTTCTTTCTCTCTCTCTCTCTTTATTTCTCCATCTTTGTCACTCCCTGCATTTCTTACTGTTGCTCATTTTTTCTCACTACATTTCTCTCTCTCTCTCTCTCTCTCTCTCTCTCTCTCTCTCTCTTTATTTCTCCCTCTTTGTCTCTCCTTCATTTCTTTCTGTTTCTCTCTATTTCTCACTACATTGTTCTCTCTCTCTCTCTCTCTCTCTCTCTCTCTCTCTCTTTATTTCTCCATCTTTGTCTTTCCCTGCATTTCTTTCTGTTGCTCGCTACATTTCTCTCTGTTTCTTACTGTCTCTCTTTATTTCTCTCTGTTTCTCTCTGCATTTCTTTGCACTCCTTTCTGTTTCTCTGTGCACCTCTTTCTGAAATTTCTCTGAATTTCTCAGTTTCACTGCATTTATCTCTTTTTTTGCTCTGCAGTTTTACCAGTTTCTCTGCTTCCTCGTAATTTCCCTCTGTTTTCTTTTTTTCTTTTTCTGTTTCTCTATGTTTTTTTTTGCATTTGACTCAGTTTAATTATTTTTGTTTCTTTCTGTTTCTTGCTACATTTCTCTTTGTTTCTTTTGTTTTCTCTCTGCATTTCTCTTAGTCACTCGTGTCACTTTTCAGTTTGTTAAATTGACCAGAGGCCTAAGAAAGTGCTCGATAGCCAAGCAGCAGTTGAACTCTCTCTGGCTCCATCAGCGTTCCCACCCTTCCAGCGATGATGTGAAGTGATATGTATGATGGTGCAACAGAGGCCACGTTCACGCTTCTCCGGTTCACAGGTCGGATTGTTTGCCCAGATCAGACCTGGGTTCATTTTAAATTCATTCAGTGTCATTGCTGTCATGTGTGTAACGATTCTGTCATTTTATTTTCACTATGTTAAACTTTGTTTCCAGGGCGAAAAAAAAGCACAATATGTCTCTTTGTTATAAAGCAGTTGTTTTTAGTATTTTAGTCTTAAATTATGAGTCTGGCTACATTTGACTCAAAATCTACAAAGACACTTTTCTGTCTTAATGTGACACATTTGGACACTGCCCTACCCTAAATGGACATGAAACTGATCTGCATTTATGATGTTGGGCAGACGTCCTTATCCAGAGTGACTGACATTTATCTCATTTAAACAATTTTTCTTACAAGTTTTCTTTTTATTTCTTGATGTTACTTTCTGCATTTGACTCAGTTTTTTTTTTATTTTTGTTTCTTTATGTTTCTTGCTACATTTCCCTTTGTTTCTTTTGTTTTCTCTATGCATTTCTCTTCGTTTCTCTCCGCATTTCTCTTTGTCACTTGTGTCGCTTTCCAGTTCGTCAAATTGACCATATCGAGCGCCCAATAGCCAAGCAGCAGTTGGACACAGCCTCAGCCGTTACTCCATCTCCAAAGCAAACTCGTGCTGTGGAAAACAAATTTATTAAAAGCACGCACAAGCAAACGCAAACACGAAGCCAAATAAATCCAAGAGCAAATGAAGACGGATTTGAAGAGAAAACACATCTCCTCGATGCCACTGCTGGACCTTTGTATTAGATTCTATTGTGAAATCGTTATTTACGAACGGATTACTCTTATTGCTTTAGCGTGCTTCTTTAAACTTTGTGCGAAGTGTTTGCGGGAGTGGCTGCCCAGGTGCTCGGGAATATCAGAAAAGGTACGAGAAAAACTTAGTGAGCATGTCAGGGCAGTGTGTCAGCCATTTAAAGGTGTTTAGATAGCTATAAAAAGCTGGCCCAAGTCCATAGATTTCTCATATAAACCTTTCTACAATAACCTGTGCTCCCGTGCAGACGTACAGCATGTAAAACCTGGCTCCAGCTACATCCCCATTATGCTCCACTTTCAAGCAATAATGATGTCTTTTTTACATGAACGCGTTTTGAACTCTTTTCCAATACTATAAAATGTTTTCTGTGAGAATCGAGTGCCGCGCGAACACCCAGACCAGTTCCCTTTCATTGTTGCGTTGGCATTCCTAAAGCTTGGATGGATAATCCCGTGTAAATGTTTCAGCATGAGTGTATTTGTTTAGCAGGAACCGGCTCCTTCAGGTCTGAGAAAGACCCGTCTATATTTCTGGATTGATGGCTGCTTTAGGATGAGCGAATGGAAAGCCAGCTTGTTTCCCAATTCCCGAAAGGCTGAGCTGCATAGTTCTTATACAATTGCCAAATAAAAAACATTGTGTGCACGTGTGTGTGTGTGTGTGTGTGTGTGTGTGTGTGTGTGTGTACTTGGCCTGAGTATCTCTGGAATCTGCTACACAAGTCACTCCGAAATGTGAACAGCTCTGATATGTAGGTACAGTAGGTGTTTATATACAGTACAGTCATGGTGTTGTTTTGCCTTCTGAAGGTGGACAATATTTTACACCATTTCTGTCTGTTTCTCAGATTGTCTCTCATACTCTCATATTTTTCTCTTTGTTTCTCTCTTTATTTCTCATGTCTCTGTTTCACTGTGGTTTTCTCTGCATTTCTCTTAATTTATCTTTTAATATTTTTGTTTATTGTTATGTTTGTTTCTCAGTTTTTCTTTTTTATTCCTCTTTGCAGCATTTCTCTGTTTTTCTCTCTATTTCTCTTAATTTCTCTCTTCATGTCTCTATGTTTTCTCTTCATTTCTCTGCTTCTCACTTAATTTCTATTTTTTCTCTCTCCAAGTTTCTTGGTGTTTTCTCTCTGCATTTCTCATCATTTCTTCCTGTTTCTCTCACATATGTATCTGTTTCTCTTTGCAGTTCTCTCTGTTTCTCTCCACATTTCTCTTTGAATCTCTGTTTCTCCTCACTTTTTTCAGCTTTAATCTTGTGTGCATTTTTGTTTTCTCCTCATTTCTCTGTTTTCTCTCCAAGCTTCTCTCTGCATTTGATTACAATTCTCCATTTCTCTCTTCATTTCTGCCTGTTTTTTCTCTTCATTTTTTTGTTTCTCCATGCATTTCTCTTTGTTTCTCTTTGCTTTTCTCTGTTTCTCTCTGCATTTCTCTCTGCCTTTCTTTTTGTTTCTTTCTGCATTTCACTAACAAACATTTCTCTCCACGATTTCCCCTTTACATTTCTCGCTGCATTTCTTTCTCTCTGAGCCTCTCTCTGCATTTCTCTTAATTTATCCCAATTTCTCATTTTATCTCGTTACATCTTCTCTGTTTCTTTCTGTTTCTCTCAGAGCTTCTCTCTGCTTTTTGTTTATTTCTCTCGATCCGTCTGTTTCTTTCTTCATTTCCACTTGTTTTTCTCTTAATTTCTTCTGACATGTTCTCAATCTTTTTTTTTTTTACATTTCTTTCTAAGCTTTTCTGCATCTCTCTTCGTCTCTCTTCTCTAATTCTCTTTGTCTGGATTATTTTCACTACGCTCTCTGGGTTTCGTTCTTGTTCTGTGTTTATTTCCGTGCCTCAGCCTCACTTTCCCTGGTCCTCTTTCGTCTTTGTCTCTCTGCACTTGTTTCCTTTTCTGTTCTCTCTGTTACTATCTCACGCTCCTTGTAATTTTCCTCCTTCCTTGTTCTCTCTCTGCTTCCCTAGTGTAGGGATTCCAGATACAGGATTTAAGCTGCAGGAGAAAGATGAGGATGTGTTTGTATACCTCTGAATAAATATTGATAAATAAAGACGTTTAACAGCGTATCTGATTTCTCAGTAAAATTGACACTTGTTGGCTGTTCAAGTAAAATCTCTCAGTAAAACGCTTACCCCTTTCCCCCAACAGACTACATGGAAACAAGTTTGTTTTTATTAGGCTGTTAACATATAACATGGTGGATAATGAGTTGATAAAGATAAAAAACAGGTGTGCTAGGGCTCCAGGATTTTAGACTTGAATAGACATGTTTCCGTTGACGCTGCTTTTATTTAAGAGCCTAGCCTTTACTTATGAGCCACCTAGGCACATTAACCCTACTCTGTTATTATCCAAGCCATTTATCCCACTGGCTCACAGATTTGGGAAGCACCTAACTGCCCCCAACTTCTAAATGTTGAGGGTTAATTCCTCTGTGTGCAAGCACAGTGGTCAATGAATCACTTCACTTTACTATAGATATAAAGGAGTATAAAAATGAATTACTGAAAGCAGCCTTGGCTCGAGATTTGGGAACCGCTCTAGTCACCAGAATGTTGACAGATCATTTACCCATTTCGACAGGACACGACATGACTGAAGTGCCCTTAAGCAAGGCGCCTAACCCAGCCAGGAACCATGGATAAGGTTGCCCACTGCTCTGGGCAAGTGTGTTCCCTACCCCCTAGTGTGTGTGCGCGTGTGTGTCACTTTGCTAAACTATGCCTGTGACTGCCCTGTTAAAACAAAAGCAGTCTATTAGAAAAATGTCTAATAGTTTCCATCACGTAATGGGAATTAGCTTAATGGTTTACATCAGATTCCTGTAGGCTTATGGAAGCTCAAGCCTGTTTGCTATTAAATACCAGAACAACCCAACAGGTTGTTTTTTACAGGTGTTTGTTACATTTAAAGCATTTGGCAGACACTCTTATCCAGAGCAACTTACATGGTTGCCCACCATAGTGTTAGAAGTCTTGCCCAAGAACCCTTACTGGTGTAGCACAGACTGGCTGCCTAGACCAGGAATCAAACCCAGGTCTCATACATGGAAGCCAATGATGTTACCACTGTACCACACCAACCATGCATTACCATGCATTCATTCATCTTCAGTAAGTGCTTGGCCAGGAAGCTCATGGTGGATCTGGAAACTATCCCAGGAACACTGGTGGCTGGACAGTCCTAATGCCACGGGTGTATAAAATCAATTCCCTAATCATGCAGTCTGCCTTTACAAACATTTGTGAAAAATAGGTTGATTCTAAAGCGCTCACAGAATTTGAGAGTGGTACTGCTATAGGTTAGCATCGATGTCAGTTAGTGGAATTTCTTTCTTTCTACATTTTCCATGGTGTCTAGGAACCACAGCAACTTACATTCAATAACTCAATAACTGCAAATGCCCAGACTAGAAGTCTGCATTGGGATCCAATCCCGCGGGACCCGACGCAAATCTCGCGGGAATGGGTGGTTTGCACTTAGCTGCGAGCGGGAATGGGCGGCTAAAACACACACTGCGAGATTATAGACCATAGCCTAAAGGTAATTCAAAATAAATAAAATACACAGAATGGGAATAGAATATAAAATGAAATGAAAATAATGAAATTCCCGCTATTCCCGACAAGTGCGTCAAAGCTATTAAGGCCAGGAAAACGAATCAAAACCCAAGAATCTCTTTATTAACAACCTATATTACGTTTTCTCCTGCGGGATGGGAGAAGACACAACATCACGGCATCTTTATCTTTGTGCGCGAATAATTCTCATAGCTTCGCGGGTTGCGGGCAGGAGTGGACATACACATCGCGGGATTGGGCGAACACGTTGCACACACATTGCGGTCACGGGCGGTAATGGTCAGAAATTCGGCGGGAGTGGGCAGGAGCAGGATGAGTCCCGCGCAGTTCTCTAGCCCAGACCTCCTCTGGCATTAACATCAGCACAAAAACTGCGCACTAGGAACTTTGTTGCATGGATTTTAATAGGGAGCAGCTGCATGCAAGCCTTCACCAAGTATAATGCCAAGCATCAGACAGAGTGGCATAAAGTGGCATAAAGACACACAAATGAAGATGGGTTCCATTTTGAGTCTGGTTCCTCTCAAGGTCTAGGAATTTGCAGTTATTGAGTTATTGAGTTTTGGTGACTATTATGCACAATATACACCTCAGTACTCAGCAACCCTGCTCTGTAACATTATGTGGTTTGCCACTTTGTTGGCGAGTTGCTGTGGTTCCTAGACACCGTGGAAAACGTAGAAAGAAAGAAATTCCACTAATTGACATTGATGCTATCCTATTGCAGTACCACTCTCAAATTCTGTGAGCGCTTCAGAATCAACCTATTTTTCACAAATGCATGTAAAGGCAGACTGCATGATTAGGGGCTTGATTTTATACACCCGTGGTTGGTGTGGTACAGCGGTAACATCATTGGCTCCCATGTGAGAGACCTGGGTTCGACTCCTGGTCTGGGAAACCAGTCTGTGCTACACCAATAAGGGTCCTTGGGCAAGACTCCTAACACTACATTGACCTGCCTATAATACCGGCAACCTTGTAAGTCGCTCTGGATAAGAGTGTTTGTCAAATGCCATAAGCGTAAATTAAATAAAGCCTGCCACCACTGGAGCCACCACTCTGGAGCGGTGGAAACCTGTTCTGTGGTATGACAAATCACTCTTTTCTATCTGGCAGTCTGATAAACAAGTCTAGGTTTGCCAGGAGGACATTAAATGCCTGACAGCATTGTACCAAGTGTAAAGTTTGGAATGCTATTAGATTGTTTCTCAGCGGCTGGTTTAGGCCCCTTAATTTTGGTAAACTCTTAATGCTTCAGCAAACCAAGATGTTTTGGACAGTTGTACATTTGCTACATTGTGGGAGCAATTTGGGGAAGGCTCTTTTCTGTTCCAGCATGGCTGTGCATCAGTGCCCAGAGAAAGGTCCATGCGGGCATGATCGGGGAAGTTTGGTGTGGAAGACCTTGACGGACCCACTGTCGAGTCCTGAGCTTAACCTCATCAAACACTTTTGGAATGAACTAGAAAAGGGACTGCATGTCCAACCTCAGTGTCTCGCAAGATAACTATGAAAGGACAGCTTAACTCTTTATCAGTCAACGTCTATCAGTGAACATGTGACAAAACCAGACTTCATGTTACAGCTATATTGAATTTTCTGGTTATACAATTGCACTTTTTTATATAGCAAGGGATTATTCTGTTCCTTTCCTTGGGTTTCTCTCAAGGTTTTTTCCTCTCCGCTCAGGAAGTTTTTCCTCGCCACTTCCGTTTTTTGGGGGAGATCAAATTTATAGAAATGTTTAAATGTTTGGGACAATGTCTATTGTTAAAAGCAATATACAAGAAAAAAACAAACCTAAATTGAATTGAAGGTGAATTGAAGCAGGTTATAGGTAGCAGTGCTGTAGGTAGCAGTACATATGCAGAACCCCAGCAATCTGTGAAATGTAGCTGTGATGTGTTCATGGCTGGATCTTTAAAAGATTAACCTGACGAAGGTCGTTCTTGCACCAAATACCAACTATTTATTGACATTAAACAGAGCAAAATCTTTTAGAAAATAGGGGGAAAAAATCCCAAAAATAGCTCTAAAACTTTTCACTTTCTATGAAATTGGGTGAAACATTTGATAAACATTTTACAGCTAAAATCTACAGTATAATCTGCCATGGTTTGACTTCATTTGATGGAAAATATCATAACCATAAAAGTCACAGATCTTCATCACTCACTAGTTTTAAAATGTAAGTGGAAAGTGAAAGTTTTTAAAAAGCCGGTAATCAAAAGCAGACTGAAAAAACCAGGTGATCAACAGACTCTGAAGGACAAAACCAGAATCAACAAACATCAACAAAGCAGAACAAGAATTGCGTGCACAATATTCACATGCTCAGTGTCATCATGGCTGAACACAGACCGAGGCTGCATCAGAAATGGCAGACTCGAGCAGTACATGCTGAATTCGAAGCAGTGAGAACTGTTAATGCAGTACGCACTTGTGCAATGCTACGCAATGCAACCGCGCAGTATGCACACAACCTCGGATGTGATGCACGACATCACATCACAACCCCGGAGAGTCCCACTATTCATTAAAAGCCCACTCCTCCAAATTTTA
>JAOVVF010032238.1:0-10826 GCA_028565595.1 Duopalatinus emarginatus | reverse complement strand
ATAGATAGATAGATAGATAGATAGATAGATAGATAGACAGACAGACAGACAGACAGACAGACAGATAGATAGATAGAGAGATAGATAGACAGACAGACAGACAGACAGACAGATAGACAGACAGACAGACGGAGATATAGATAGAGAGATAGATAGACAGACAGACAGACAGATAGACAGACAGACAGACGGAGATATAGATAGATAGATAGATAGATAGATAGATAGATAGATAGATAGATAGATAGACAAACAGACAGACAGATAGATAGAGAGATAGATAGACAGACAGACAGACAGACAGACAGACAGATAGACAGACAGACAGACAGAGATATAGATAGATAGATAGAGACAGACAGACAGACAGACAGACAGACAGACGGAGATATAGATAGATAGATAGATAGATAGATAGATAGTACTAACATGCATTATTAGCTTTTATTATTCTAAAACATGTAACTCTAGCTAAACTTTCAGTAAAATTACAGTATTTGTTAAAAAAAAATAATTTTAAATTATACTTAAAACTGATTCTTTTTTCAGCAGCATTGACCCAATGTAACTTTTACTTTTGCCTGATCATTTTAGTTGTATTTTAAAATGATTATTAAACAGGTTACTATGTTATATTTGAATAACCACTTTTTACAATCGTAGTGAGCAGAAAAGTGTTTCAGAATATCAGACCTAGAAGAGGATGGACATACAAACCCTAGTTCACCAAAACCAGATAACCACACCCATGGAGTGAGGACCTCATTAATGTTGATAATGGATATCTAAACGAATATTAAGATATTATGAGGAATATAAGTATATTCCTGTGCTATTTCAGCTGGTTGATGTTTCAGTGAACTGGCACTGAATTTTCAAGGCATAATTTGTTTGTGGATGTATTTCTATGGTAACCGTGTGATCACTGGCTCATGCTGTGTGTCTGTGCATCTGTGTGCATGTGTCTGCGTGTCCGTATGTGTGTCTGTGTGTCTGTCAAACCCCACAGTATCAGTGGTCTTTCTGTTCATTTTATGCAACCTTCTCCATTGTTTGTTCAGATTATGTTTATTATTTAAACAAACTGTTGTATATCTGTGTATATATTAGTTACACACCTAAAACTGAAGATCTACCATCAGCATCAGTATCTGCCCTGGAGCACTGAGTTTGGGGCTGTAGAAGTCATTCCTCTGGTTAACATACATAGCTGTGTAGTATATATAGACCAGTTATCCAGACTGACATCGAGCTGATTAAAATCAGTACTTAAAAATGGGTAGTGTGTCCAAATATGTAATATAATTATTAAACAGACACATGACAAACTACACTGACAGCCATTTTACAAATATAAATGTATAAAGACAGTACACTGTGGTCTGATCAGTGTTGGGGAAGTTGCTTAAAAAAAAAAAAAAAAAATTTAGTAATTAAAAAAATAAAAAATTAATCCATTACTGATGACATATTTACTTTCAAGTTACATTCTAAAACCCAAACAACTGAACTGTAATAAAATCTACAAAAAAAATAAAAATCAGGAAAGTACAACAACAATCTTTGATAAGACAAAAGTCCTTTCAGTGGTTTATTTAGGAACAAAATGTAGCAGTAGTAGCAACACCAAACATGTATAAAATGAACTTGACTATTCTTTATGGTTCTGTTTTCATAGAACAAAACTATCAGTTTTTAAATATTAGACAAATAAAGTTCAATAAACATTTCTTTAGATGTCCTTTACAACATGATTACTGACATGTGGACAGGCAAGTATAAGAACTGAAAAATTGTAATTGTAGTAAAGGCAAAATAAGAGTCTCATCAAAGTTTATATTTGCAGGCATAAACAAAAAAGAAAATGAAAGAAAATTTAGAAATATGCATATTAGTGTATGTTAATAAATTATTATTATTATGAACTAATATGCATTTTTTCCAAATTATTGCAATTTTATTGTAAATTGTTAAAAGTATGTATAAACAACTAACTAAATAAATAAATAAATAAAAGTCTGTGACAAAAGTTAAAGTAAAACCCTTTTTGTCGGGTTGTCTTTTTAACACTTTTTTCCTTATTTGACCACTAAATCTATAATATTTGATAACTATCTGAAAACTCTTCTGAAGCATTAGTGGTGAAGTTCTGATTTATTTTGTGTTACAGGGATTGTGGGCGGATTGAAACAGTACTCGTTGTAATTTAGCTTGATTAGACAGGTATTTTAGAGAGATACCAAATTTAGGAACAAGTCCAAATAAGCTATTAGATTTTACTAAGTGACAGAAAAATAGCCCACAGCTTATAATTGGCGAACCTGGCAACCCAGTGGTGCTACAGCCCAGACAGTGATAAATTACTGTTACTGTTACAGATTACTGTATCAGTTACAAACTTTACTGCAAATGTGTTCAAAGCTGAAAAAGGAAAAGTGTGAAATAACCAGATAAATTATGTAGTCAGTCAGTCATTCTCACAGCTCACAGACATTCTTTATCTGTCAAGGTCACGGTTTGCCTGGAGCCCTCCTGGGAAAAATAACAAAAATCTAAATATATTATGATTATGTTTATTCGTATGTATGAGTTATGAGTAGCTTTATGAAGAACAACTGACACGTTTGTCTGATTTTAAAACTGTAATCAATGTAAATCGCATCACGTGACATTTGTTAGATGGCACATGTAGTACGTCTGCGACTGAATGCATACCTCACACTTACTGAAAGACCCTAATGCTACACACTGGATCCAGTCTAGGACGTACTGCCGTTTTGAACACAGCCTGAGTCTTGGTCTATTAGGCACACAAAGTCCTGTTTCTATCTTTCTGTGTTTTTCTCAAATGGTTATAGACATTTATATACAGTTATATTCATTTTATGTGCAAGGTGTTTTGCAATTACCGTTTCAGTATTTACCAGTATTTCTTATTCTTATTTTTATTTCTGACTAGCTTCATTCATAAAAATCTACCATTTTATATAAAAAAAATTATTTCTTATTTATATATTTTCTTATTTTTCCTTTAGTTTTTATATTGCACAGAGCAGTGCACCTTTAACCCCTAATGTGAATCACACGTGCTAATGTTTACAGGTATGCATGTGTGAATGTGTGTGTGTGTGTGTGTGTGTGTGTGTGCGTGCGCGTGCGTGCATGTGTGTGTGTGCGTATACGATTGTCCTTATTGTACTCTTCATGCACTGCTAGCATTTGTAGCAGTCTGATTCCTTGTGTGTCTTTGGCTAATAAAGTCTGATTCTGATACTGATAGTGTAACAGTGGATGACACTACATAGCATTGTCATGTGCTAAAGCCTGTAACATTTACATTTACATTTACGGCATTTGGCAGACGCCCTTATCCAGAGTGACTTACAAGAGTGCTTAGTTAAATTCTTGGAGTATCTGAAACTAGTAAAGGTAAATCAGGATTCAAGAACTCAGACCATAATTCTGCTAGAAGAGAGTAACAAAGCCTGTGTGTTCTGTGAAGCAGGGCACTGGAAGTGCTTGGGGCAGTTGTGGCCTAGTGGTTGGGGAACCGTTCCAGTGACCGGCCAGATGTGACAGAAGTGCTCCCCGGGGTGCTGTGATTTGGGGCTGCCCCCCTTCCCCCAATCTGGGCAAGAGTATTGACTGGTATGTGTGTTTCACTGCGTGGATGGGTTAATTGCGACGGTCACAAATAGTTAACTTTTACTGAATGTTACAGATTATATGATGGCACTTCTCAAAAGGTGTTGAATAATATTTAACCACTTCATGACTCTGAAAAGTGAATAGATTACAAGAACCTGTTTCCAGACATTGCACTGTCACAGCTATAGTCAGTATAGTTCAACAGTAAACGTTGTCTTGCTTTAGTTAGAGTCAAATACAGAAAGATAGACGAGAGTCAGCGGCCAATCAGAGAGAGAGAGAAAAAGAGAGAGAGAGAGAGAGAAAAAGAGAGAGAGAGAGAGAGAGAGAGAGAGAGAGAGAGCATGGAATCAGACAGTTAATCAGACAATAAATATAATTAGACACCATACCACTAAACATCCCATTCTGTAACCGTGGGGAATAATATAGTTTTCTTCTCCTTCTTTGCTGTTATAACAGCCCTCACTCTTCTGGGAGCATGGCCTGTGGGGATTTCTACATGTGCAGCTACAAGAGCACATGAGATTGGGCACTGATGTCTGGCCAGAAGGCCTGATCCAGTTCTTCCCCAAGGTGTTCAGTGGCTTTGAAGTCAGGCTTCTTGGATCTTTTAGTTATTATTTAAGCCGCTTATCCTATAACTAGGTTGTGGGGGGCTGTGGAGTCTATTCCAACACTCAGTGAGGAGAAGACAGGGAAGGACTCTGGACTGATTGCTAGTCTATCGCAGGGCAAACACATAGACACACATTTACCCCTAGGGGTGAGTTAGTATCTTGTCTAGTTTGGTAGGGTGATGTGGAATTTGTAATATTACACAGTTGTACTCTGGTGACAGTCAGCCAGCTGGGGAATCTGCTGTGTTTTGTTTATTGCTGTGTGTTTCAGAGTTGCAGATACTTTGGGCGCCATTCCAAAGTGCATAGTACCACACTAAATGGTTTGTCAGCACAAATAGTAATTTGTGCCATTACAAATTAGGCATGCTACGTTTGGTGCAATATGCTGTTTGGAACACAGCCCCGAATTCCCCCAGAACATGTCCGTTTACAAACAAGAGATTAATTAAATAGTTGTATTTTTTTTTTTTTCCAGAATGGACAAAATTACAAAATGGTCCAGAATGAATTTGAATGAAGTCGACTCAAGGTTTAGCGCTCTGTAACAAATGTCTAGCTGTTGCTTTATGTTTTCTGACACATCGTAAAGCAGGACTGACAGTTCATACCTACTAGTGCCTACAGTGACTACACCATCATGTGAAGTACAAAGTCAGTCTAATGAACGAATTTTGCTTCAATCTGTGAGCAGCTCGCCTTATTACAAAGTGTCTATATTAGTGCTCTGTGAGTGTTTGAGGGTGTGGATTCTGTCAGGAAGATGGCGAAATGCTGTGATAATGTGATACTTTTTTATATTTAAATAATATTTGTTTGAGTTATTATAGTGATGATCATCCAGTAAATGCACGGTCATGGTCTGAAAAAGTAGTACAAGGAGTCGTCTCTATCCACATCATAATTGTATTACAGATTTATTGCCAGCTTTCTGAACATTCACTGTTGTCCTGAGAACCAGACGTTGGTTTGTTTGAGTGAACTCTACTGTACGATGGTAAGTGTGTTGTGCTGTTGCCATGGTTGCTCTCTACCCCCTGGGTTCCTTGTAGGAACATGGGGGAGTATTCATCCAATGCTAGGTGAAATAATTGGATTCCTCTAGTGCATGAAAGCCGTGATGATTATGTTGTGATTATACCCCATTATACTGGTTTAGATTGACATGACGGGAGAGGTATGTAGATGCATATGAAGAGAAAAGAGGTTTGCTTACAGATTAAACACAGGCTTAAATCCAGTTGTACTGTGGTTTGCTTACACTTAGTAACACTTGGGAAAATGTTAGAAACAAAGCTAATTAACAGACTTTGTAGCCGAATACGTCTTGCATATGAGCAAAATAGCCTGACTTAAATAATTACTTAATAATTATACTGTCTAGGCTGTTTGTACGTATGAGTTCACGGTGAAGTCTGTGCAGGTAGATTAAAATAGCACCCACAATGTGATGGACTGCAGCCTGAAAGTCAGTTCAAGTACAGCTTTGTTGTGTGCAAAGTAAATTTCATTAATAATCTTATTTCTACTATTCATCAAGAACAACATCAACGAAGATTCTTTATGTTATGATAAAGTTTCTTTAACGTTATTGGAATTGTGATCACAGTAATGTGAGTTTTTATCAGGATCAGAGATGTGACTATCATGTCACAGCCGATCATGTGACAGCAGCACAGTGTTGAAAATCACACAGATACAGGAGAAGAACTTCGGTTCATGTTCACGATATAAGTACAGGGAAAACGTGATCTCAGTGACCCTGAGATCTGGTGCCAGATGGACTAATGTAAGTGTTTCCTAAATTGCTGATTTTGTCTCTGAAGTTGTCTCTGAGAAAGATCAGAGTACATTTACATTTACGGCATTTGGCAGACGCCCTTATCCAGAGCGACTTACAACAGTGCTTAGTTAAATTCTTGGAGTATCTGAAACTAGTAAAGGTAAATCAGGATTCAAGAACTCAGAACATAATTCTGCTAGAAAAGAGTCACGCAGTACCACCTATCTAAAAGGCCAGACTGTTTTGAGTTACAGTAACTCAGATAACCCCTTCTGACACACACGGTGGACAGAAAAGCATCTCAAGGCTGAATATCTGAAGACATAATCTGGTTCCACTGGTGTCTGGTGCCAAGAACAGGAATCTATGGAAACAATAGACACTGCCTTACATAACTGGACTGTTTTAGTTTTAGATCGTCCACTTGTCCTGCTTTGGTGAATCATGCACTGCTCTATTGTCACATTATTATGTGATTGGGTAATTGCACGAATGAACAAGCATACAGGTCTTCCCATTAACGTGGCTGGTAAAAGTATGATTCTGCATCTGAGATTTCAGGTTATGTTTCTCGAGAATCATATTATGATGTTTAGAACTATTCAACATTGTAAATCACAGCAATAACTACAGACACAGTCAGCACACAAGTTAGCATGCTCCATTTGGGATTTAGGTCAATCTTAGAGTGCACTCACACTAGGCAATTTGTACAATGCCTGAACACACTTGACCCATAAAGTCCGCTTCATCTGGCTAGTGTCAAAGTCCAGTATAAGACAAGTCTGTTCACTCGTCATTTTTAGTAACGCCTCTGGGACCAAACACCTGTCTGTTTGAATGGGGAGGCGTCTATTCTTCTGGAAATAAAATAGTAATTACTGAAAAAAAAACACACGTTTGAAATCACTAGTAAAATCGGGTCCTGAATTACTATACATAGTACACTAATATACATTAATACACAGAAAAATAAGATTTTTTTTTTTGTCTGGCTACTACGTATGCGCACAACGGGAGCCAAGACTTTATGGCACCTTTCTCCTTTACAGCCGTTTCCACGACAACACGAGATGTTTAATGCAATATCAACGTTATATATGGTATTAAATATTACATATTGTCTGAGAGATGTTCCATGAGTGCTGTTATTACACGATAATGGCACTGGGACCAAAGCTCTCTAAATACCACTCCACCACATGCACACAAATTAGGCAACGTTTACTCCTAATATTTCCTTCTCCAGTGTGGAGCAGTCTGAACCTTTACTGTCTATGTACTGAATATTCACTTCACTGGCATGCAGTGAGTTGTTGTAGGCAACCCAGAAAACACAGAGTGGACTTTCAGTGGTATGAGTTTTCTCCTATCATTCATTCGTGAAGCAACAGAAACAGTGCTGAGTGAACCAGTATTTTATGGTAAATGTCGGGGGTCCAAACAAATAATTTTGAAATGTGAAGGGGACACGTCCATGTCAGACTGAATGGCGGCTACGCCCATGTATATAACGCTAGATGTTTCAGCAGCAGGCTGTCTGAAAAAATGGAACTATTTTACCTCAAGGCATGTTCATAAAGAAACCGATCATATTATCCTAAAATCTATCACCAAAAGCTGATAACGGGATACGACCACAGTACACCAGTGCTAATATCTCACAATATAGCACTCCCTCTTGTGTATTATTGCTTAAATATAATAATAATAATAATAACCTCGGAATAAAACTATAAAATGCCATATTATATAAAACCTTCTAGTATAATACCGTCCTAACAACAAGCGTCGGAAACCAGTTAAAGCTGTCAAAGCTTAGTTAATCTGCACATGTGTTAACAAAACACTATAGGCCCATATTCACCCCTTTCACACCTTTCCTAATATCTTGATAGTTTTTTCTATTGACGGTCGGGACTTATGTGAAGCTTTCACCATCTTGGCGTTACAGCTTTCAGCATTCATTTTTTATAGAGTGGTTTATCTCTATAGTATAAGATTTCTGGTGTGATCACTCTGTACCGTGCTCAGATATGGTACGCTAAACTGTACCCGGGTCCACTTGAAGAGGTGGGCCTCAGTGTGGTTCAGTTGACTGTCCCATTATACAAACATGGCAACAAAGGGATCACTGGGGAATCTGGTCTGGGGAAAAGTCGCAGTGTTTGGTGGAAATTAGGGCAAACAAGAGTGTAAGGGAAGACGTCGATAAAGCTCACAAGTTCTTTGCCAAGTTTGCGACTTTGTTTGTTCTTGTGGATATCAACAAACCAGTGAACGATGTCTTGCTAAGCTGAAAAAAATGTGGACTCAAGATCTGAAGGTACAGGATGCACTCGTGAATCTGGCACAATCAAGTCCCTTGTGCTGTGCTATCACACCTTCCTCTAACACAGAAAATCACAGCACGGTTGGGCCCAGAATGTAAAAAAGTGCAATGTGAGCTCAGGTGAGGGTACAATTTACATTTACATTTACGGCATTTGGCAGACGCTTTTATCCAGAGCGACTTACAAGGTTGTTAGTATTACAGGTAGGCCAACATAGTGTTAGGAGTCTTGCCCAAGGACCCTTATTGGTGTAGCACAGACTGGCTGCCCAGACCCGGAATCGAACCCAGGTCTCTCACATGAGAGCCCAGTGATGTTACCACTGTACCACACCAACCAAATATGTTGGGGTATAGTACAAGGCACAACTAGTGGACCTTTAGTAAATTACGGCCTCTGTATCAGTACAGTGTGCTGCTGTGTATTTGTGGTTATTGGCGACGGATATTTAGATCTTAGTGGTGTTGCTGTTAGTTTCCTTGAATATTTTCTTCAATTTATGCGCCAACATTGACTGAGTTGTGAATTTTAACTGGGATTGTGCAGGTGTTGCTCAGTTCTGCAGACTGTGTGGGAGAGATGTGATAGATAAGGGTAATCACTCCTCATGTTGAAGTGCCACTTAATGCAGCTTGAATCATTTGTGTTCATGTACTAGCACAAGCTGGTACCAAGTCTGCATTCTCTCCTTTGCTTTCCTCTTCTGTTGGAGCTATAAATGTAAATGGAAGATGGTGTAAAAGAGACTGGAGTGTTTGTGTGTACGTGTGGTGTGTATGTGCGTGCCTGTGTGTGTGAATGTGAGAGAGAGAGAGAGAGAGAGAGAGAGTGTATGTGCGGCAGGCTTTACTCAGGAGACTCGGGTCAGGTTGTATAGAGGACACTGCAGCCGGTGCTGAAAATGTCAGTATCTCGTAAACATCTCTCTGTTATTCGCAGCCCATGTTAACTTCTCTCTTTCACTCATCAACGCTCCTCCAACATCAAGCTGAATGCTTTTCAGAAATGTCAATAGGTCATCATGGCACAAAGGAGAAAATCAGCTTCTTTTAATATAAATAATTATAGATTTCTTTCTTTTTTTAAGACAGCAGAGATTTGTCCCTGCATAGCAGCTGCTGTCAGAACTGATTTCTCAGGGCGACTGACAGGGTGGAGTTTGTCAACCTTCTCTGCCTGTCTGTCATTCAGCCAAGAGAAACATACTGACAGAACCCTATATTAAGACTATAGCTAAATTTAGAGGCTGTGTGTGTGTGCGTGTGTTTGTGAGTTGGTTTGTGAGTTGGTTTGTATGTATTTTAAAATTATTACAGCTTTTATATATGTGTGTGAGTTGTGATTTTATAAGATTTCAGATGTGTTTGTGTAATCAGATGTAAAATTTAGTCCCTCTCTGATAATTCATATTCAGGTGAATATTTGTGTCTTTTCACCATGATAGTCAAAGTGTTTTCAAGGAAGACAAGAAAGGACAAGTTTATTTATAAACCCTACTCCCGTTTTCCCTGTCGTCCCTTTTTTCTGTCATGTTGTAATATAAGGAATTTATCCAGCTGCTCCTGTCATTACAGCATTAAAATCTGACTCGCCTCGGCTTCTTAATTATAATTTGTTAGCACATGCACATTTTAATATTTGTCGGTTTCCCAGTGTTATGCTGGGTCTTGCGCGTTTTTCTTTAGACATCGCGACCTGTTTGCGAGCGCTGAACGTAGCTAGCTGACAACTTTCATCAGTAGTTACTCATATGTAGCTGCTTATTGTGAATATAGAAGATAATTGCATTACATTCACATATCATATTCATATATAGAAAATTATACTGAGAAACACACTCCCTCAGGTACATGAAAATAATTGACACACAATAAGTCACACTTTTTAACACTAGCTAGCTAACTAAGTTCAAATTTTATCGAGTTTTATAACAGGAAATATGTTTGTTGTACCTCATCCTCTTTAATACTTTAATATAATTCATCTGTGGCTGGCCAACAGGGGGAAATTATATAATATAGACATTTTTACTGTATAATCAATAAATATTTATTCAAAGTATGAGTAAATTTGCAGATGTAAAATGTTTAAGTTAATTTGCTATATGTATTTATTTCTGATTCTGTATGTGTATTTATTAGGGCTGTCGAAGTTAACGCGATAATAACGCATTAATGCAATCTCAAATTATCGCGATTAAAAAAAATAGTGTCGCGATTCACCCGTAGTTCATGTTGAGGCTTGTCGCGCGCTGCTTCAATAAGAGTAAGGCTGCGTCTGAAATTGCATGCTTCCGTACCGAACAGTACGTGAAAACAGTACGCGAGCGTGACTAGTGTGTCCAAATGTGCAGTATGCATCAAGCAGTTCCCGGATGACGTACTGTTTCAGGTTTGAGTGATGGTGAAAGATCTGTTAAACAGGAAGTTTCATTTCAATAGT
>JAOVVF010032234.1:0-10835 GCA_028565595.1 Duopalatinus emarginatus | reverse complement strand
TATTAATTTTATTTCCTAATAAAACTGGATCATCCTGACCTGCAACAACTATTTAACAAAAAACCAAAGGGTCATCACACCGAATCCTGACTTTCATATAGTAACTGTATATACAGATGTGTTATTGTGCTTCTTTGTAAGTGAAAAATAAAAGTTACAAACAAAATGGACCGAAGTGAAAATATTCTGTAGGCAAATAACCACATATGTCCTTCACACCTGGTCACAGGTTGCTGGTGGATTGGCGTTTCCATACTTTAATAATAGCTTCTTAGTGTTTATGATGCTCTACTTGGAATGGCGTTATTTATACTGAGGTCACCTGACACTTCAATAATACACAATAATTACATGACCTAATTTAATAACTTATTCTTTTATATGTGTTATATCCAAATTATTTTACAAACTACAGATGTCCTTGCCGCTTCAGTATTAGAAAAGAGCATGTCCAAAACAGCAGGTCTCGTGGGGTGTCCCCCAGTACACAGTGGTTAATACCTAACAAAAGTGGTCTAAGCAAGGACAACTGGTGCACCAGTGAGTGAGTCATGGCCTGTCTGGTCTGTTCCCGCAGAAGGATCTGATGGTAAAGGTCCCACATATGATAAAAAAACACTTTCAGGGGTCTTGTGGAGTCCATGTTTCGACAAGTCTGAGCTGTTTAGACAGCTGGTGTTAAAGTTCTGGCTGTGTATAATCCTTTAATAGGTAATAATAATAATAATAATAATAATAATAAGACAAGACATGTTGGATTTTAATTTTTTTATTTTATATTATATATATTTTCTGCTTGACACCAAGTGCTTAGGGAACAACACCACAAGAACATTACAGTTTATCCAAATCAGCAGTGACCGCTCTCCTCAAACTGCTCCGTAGTCAAGTCCATACCTGCATATTAAGTCAATTAAAGATAACCGTCTCTGTATATCACTATTCTACAAAGATAGAAAGGGAGAGCGTAGTACATTCAAGCACACGACACGAAATGAATCGTTAGTATTCTATGATTTTCAAACAGTAGATGAGCAATCCATAACACTTGGTACTATATATTAAACAAAATGGTTTTTATGGTCCAAATTAATTTTGTTTAAACTGTTGTGATGCACACGGTACAGACCTATACACACTCCGTCTTTTCTCTCTCACCCTTACATACACACACACACACACACACACACACACACACACACACACACACACACACACACATATACACACATATACACACATATACACACACACACACACACGTTAAGGCTCTCTACCCAAGTGCCACTACTATATTAATATATAGATATACACATGCAAGTTTTGGGGTTTACATGCACTATATTCATTTCATTTCATTTCATGGAGGCCAGCATAGGCTCGTGTTTAAGGAACCACCTTAGTGCCTGGAAGTTCGCCAGTTCAATCCCCACAATCAGGAAGCTAAAGTGCCCTCGAGCAAGGCACCTAATTCACAACTGCTCCTCAGGTGCTATAAACAGGGTTGCCACTGTTTCTGACAAGTGTGCTCAATTCACTATTGTGTGTTCATGCATGTGTGTCTCACTGCATGGATGGGTGAAATGCTATTCTCAGTCTACACACTATTTGTCAGTGTCTGCAAGAACAGTACGTCAGTGATTCATTTTCACTTCATTTCATTAATTAGGACCACATTCATTAAGTGACTGTAAACAATGCATTTACAAGGTTCATTCATTCATCCTTAGTAACTGCCTGGTCAGACTCACTTAAATAGATATAAATACAGATAGTATTATTGTAGGACATCTCTACTCCTGTTCACTGGCTTTCCCACAGGCTCGTTAATTGCCCCTTGGGAATGAATACCACTCTCTCCACTTAATTTAATTCTAATTATACACCTGCAACACACACAATAGCTGCTGAAACAGTTCTATGCTGCCATGATCGAGCCTGTCCTGTGCACTTCTATCACAATCTGGTTCGAAGCAGCCACGAAACAAGATGAACAGACTGCAGAGAACAGCTTGGAGGGGGGAAAAAAGAAATCACTAGAGAAAAAGGCACTAGAGATCCCTGTACACTATATAACTACCAGACATGCAAACAGTTTCTTTACTCATGCCATCACCATCATAAATAAGTACACTGTACTGTACAAATAATCATGCATAGCATTCTCAAATACTCTTCCAACATATTGCACAGTTTATTTGTACTACAACACCTCTTGCACTGTATGTATATTGTCTTTAAATCATACATATAATATATACACTAAAGTGGTGGCCCTATAATGGTATGGGGTTTGTTTAGCTGGCATTCCCTGATGGAACCCTGGTACATCTCCAAACATCTCTCACAGGTGAACACTGTGTGTGCCTGCTTTCTGATGAGTTACACCAGTTCATGTTGTGCATTCATTCTGATAAGTCTGGCCTGTTCTAACAGGACAATGCACCAGCACACACGTCTAGAGACACCAGATTACGGTTAGAGGAACATTTATCAGAGTTTGGGCTTTTGCCATTCACACCTAAGTCAGCAGATCTTAATGTTATCAAACACATTTGCAATGCCATGCATTACACTGTGGGAATAGAACAGAATTCTGCTGGATTGTTCTGCATATTTCAGAATATTTCCACAAGCTTATGGAGTCCATGCTCTGTGGGGGACCTAACAAGTATTAGATTGGTGTACCACCAGAGGTGCATGGCAACCCATATGTGTTTGATAACACTGAGATATTGTGTCTTAGGAGGGAGTGTCTATATATATATATACACACACATACACACATGCATATGCATGCATATATAAATAAGAAACAGTTTTAGTCACAGGGGGAATTTACATAAAAATGACGTGATGCCAGAGTCCCGATGTGGTTGCCAGATTGTGGCCTACTCTCCTTATTGAACTGCTATTGTTTAGAAAGTGATGAAAGAAATTGTGTTGAATAATTTTGGCCCTTTGACTTTGACAGACTCACTTATGCAAACATATGTCTATAAAGTAAAATGCTTCATTATGTACTTAATCCTTATCACTCAAGTATGTATACAGTATAAAGACTAAATTATGTTTACAGGAACACAGTATTGCCCATTTTTGATTTGTGCTTTAAAATTTTAATTTGCAAGTGTCATGAATCCCTGTTTTCAGGACTACACAAATTGCCACTCCTCATATACAAGTCAGTGTCTGATTGATGTACACAATCTGGCAACCCACCTTATCTGACTGTGCAGCACGCGCTTTACACACTTCAACTGCCTATACAAAGCAAAATGCTGATTCAGGCTCTGAGATATATAAGGCAAGAAACCATGCACAGAAGAGGAAAAACTATTACAACTGAATGCAATTCTATTAAAACAGACAGGTGCATTATTGTACATTCTGGTGCAGGGTTGAAAAACAACAACTTTAATGTAGCAGGATAAAAAGTGAAAATTTCATGCTGAATCGCTGAATAATGTGGATTTTAAGATCACGTGCACACAGTTTAAACAATGGTGATCAACGTGCACGGCGCTGTTTCTGGCGTAAAGATGCACAATGGCGATTAATCGCCTGTGTAATGATCAAAGCGCACGCGCCGGCGCTCGCGCTCGCCTCTTACCTGCACACTGTAATTAAATTCCTCCTCTCCACCGCTCCGTTCCTCGCCGCGGCTTTCTTCCGAGCCCCGTTAAACCCCAGGCTCGGGGATGCCATGCCCGCCTCCGGTGCAGCCCTGACTCAGATATCTGTCGCTCTCTGTTTTTGCCCCAAAGCTGCCGGTTTTTGCCCTCGCGAGGCCCCGCGGCTCACGGAGGCGTGGTGCAGAAACAGAAGAGCAGGATTACCTAGGCTGTGTCCCAATTTCACATACCTATAGCCTACTAAGCCGCGCGTGGAAATACGACCGTGCATATGTATACACACACACACACAGAGAGAGAGAGAGAGAGAGAGAGAGAGAGAGAGAGAGAGAGAGCGGTGGTAACTATGGCAACCTGTATAGGCGTGTTATTTGGACGTGCTGTGCGTGTTACGGTAGTGCGCGCGCAGATTGGGACGCAGCCTTTCGCCTTCACTAGTCACGTGAGCAGTGTTACTACAGGGGACCTGAAGCAAGGGAGTTCCCATTCACCGAGTGTCTTTTTGTCTGTCTGTCTGACCAGTAATGATTGATTTTAAATGACATTAAAGTTTGCATTGCTTACTTTAGTCTCTTTAGCCTCCTTGTTTATTTTCCAGTAAGCAATGGTTTCTATAGTAACCCTTAGACAATGCAACTGTACAAAAAACACAGCAATGTCACCTCCATAATTGATAAAACACTTCAGTATATACTGACATGCAAGAAAAACAGAACACCGGAAGGTTCCGGGTTCGAGCCCTGCAACCAACAGGGCTTGACTGAAGTGCCCTTGAGCAAGGCACCTCACCCACAAATGCTCTGGGCGGATAGGGACAGCCCACTGCTCTGGGCATGTGTGCTCACTGCCTCCTAGTGTGTTCACTAGTGTGTATGTGTGTGTTTCACTTCACGGATGGATTAAACATGGAGGTCAATTCACTTTCACCAGTACCTGGTAGACCCCCATTTCCCATCTCTAGAGGTGTGTGGCAGTGCATTGACCTGTTGGAAATGGCCAAACCTATCTGAATGAATGCAGACACACATAGTGTTCACCTGTCAGTAACATTTGTAGTCGTACCAGGAGTCCAATGGAATACCAGTTAAACAAACCCAATACCATTATGGAGCCACTAGGTTTTTTTAACGGTCTGGCACCTTAATGTTTACTGCTACAGGAAAATAACACAGTGTGATGTATTAGTTGCCTACACACTCACCATCCATTAGATAATGAGTGGCAGCTCTGAACCCAGTGAACCAAAGTCTGTGGGCAGAAATACCTTAATGAGAGAGGTAAAAGAAGAAATGTCTAGAGTGGTCTGTGCTGCCAGGAATGTACAGCAACACAACATAACTCTTTAAGACAACAGTGAGCAGAAAAGCATCTCAGAATGTCAACATGCTGAACCTTGGAAAGACAGAAGAATCTGAAACTTGGAAGAATCTGATGCAAGACTGAGCACAGGTCTTCAACTGTTTTTCACCAACCCCAAAAAATTGAAAAAAGACTCTTCAACAGTTCAGTTTCAATGCCCAGTGTAGCTTCCTGTTATTGGATGATGCATATATGCAAAATGCATAGAACCATAATGGTATGGGGTTTGTTTAGACGTCTACAAATGCCTGACAGGTGAATACTATTTTTTCCCATTTTTCTGACCTGTGACACCAGTTCATATCCTGCATTCATTCTGATGGGTTTGACCTCCTACAATAAGACAATACACCACCACACATGTATAGAGACACCAAATTATGGTTAAAGATTACATCTGAGTTTGGGGTCTTGCTGTTCCCACCACATCTGGGATGCAATGTAAAGTGCTGTGGAACACAGAAATCCTACACCTCATTATACAACAGAATTGTGGAGCTTTCTGCAGGAAGTATGATGTAAAAATTGCCTATAGAATATTTCTGCAAGCTACTGGAGTCTATGTCCTGTAGGAAACCTACCAAGCAATAGACTGGGCTACCAGTTTTTCTGGGCAGAGCACATCAGCCAATGATCAAGTCAACTGATCAAGGTCAGTAAGTTTATTCCCCCGATACTGGATGTGAGATGGGAATACACCTTAACTGGGTCATTGTACACATGTACTCAAGTAACACAGGGAAAACACAAACATTTCTTTTTATTTTTTGGACAGTAATATCTTATCTGTTTATTTTTACTTTTATTGTTGTGGAATGTCCAGGAAACAAGTTAGTTCCTGTTATGTTTTACATTGTATTCAGCAGGTAAAACGTGGTCAATCGACAGGAAAAGAAGCTTCCTGTTTGATAAAGACTTCAGTTGTGGAGCAGAGTTTGCCAGTTTTCCTAAAAAATTCATTCAGTTACCCATTACCTATCTGCTTACACCCTTCCAGCTCTCCCTCTCGAACCTTAATTCGTGTTTCCCATTCCAACGTTTTTAATTCTTTCTCAGTTTTGCACCTCCACGTAGTCTTTGGTAATCCTCTTCCTCTTTTTCCATCTGGTACCCAGGTCATTGATATGTTATGATCATTGTTTTGATCCTGACTTACTGACTGTATGTTCGCTTTTTCTAACTTTCTAGCTCCTAACTCCATCAAGGCATGGATGGAGTTATACAACTGGGTCAAGACCAGAAGATGTTCTGTAGTAATTGGTGCTATGACATTAGGATAACATTTCCTTCTGTGGATCTTCTGTTGCCTTCACATCCTATACACTTACAGTAAGTAAGCCTTGGGTGTCCATGACCTTATCACTGGTTTACTGGTTGTCTTTTCTTGGACCACTTTTGGTACGTACTAACCACTGCATACTTGGAACACCCCAGATGACTGTTTTGGAGATGTACTGACCCAGTTGTCTAGCCTTCACAATGGAGTCACTCAGGGCCTTACACTTGCCCATTTTACCTGCTTTCACACACATCAACTTCGAAAACTGACTATTCACTTGCTGCCTAGTACTATATCTCTTGCCCCTTGACAGGTGGCATTATAACAAGACAATCTGAAATTAGTGACCAAACTAACCAAACTGTTATGGCTAGATGACCGGTTCGAATTATCTCCAAAACAGCCGGTCATGAGTAATGTTCTAAGTATACAGTGCTTAACAAAAGTGGTCCAAGAAAAGACAACCAGTGACCCAGTGATAAGGTCATGAACACCCTAGGCTCACTTATGTGCATAGGGTGTGGAAGCAACAGAACATCCACATAAGGAACTGTTGCTAATGTCTTGATCCTTTCACTTAATGTCTTGGTGCCAGAAACCACAGAACACCTTCAGAGGTCTTGTGGATCCATAGCAGCATCAAATAGCAGCATCAAACTTCTTCTTGAAAGACTTTAAATTAATTAAATAAAAATTCAATTAACTATTAAATTAAAGGTTAAATTATAATAAAATGAATGAATGAACAAATAAATACATAAACAATAATATACTATAAATATATATTAAAAAGGATTATTTTGCATGCCAATTTTTTGATGTGTTTTAAGAGAGATACCTAAGAGAATCTATTTTAAGAGAAAAAAATGACACTAATTTGATTGGTAAGAAAAAAGATAAGTAGCGTTCCCAATTGTTTGAGTGGAAATTTGAGTTAAATTTTGAATGATTTCTAATGGTTTATAATATCACGACTTTTTCTGTAGGATGTCAGTAAATTTGATGTAATCATTACTGATGGTATAACGCATTAAAAGCTAGCAAAATGTTCTGTCATTTTTCCACCTATTGGTCAAGTAGCATACCTGTAAAAAGTAAGGTCAAAAGATTTTCATAAAACTGTGCCTTTTATTTAAATAGTTTTCAAAAGAAAATTAAGGGTCCACCACCTACACTACTGAAGTGTGATGTGGTGGTTTTAGTTGCCTGATGATCCACTTGAAAATATAAAAAGAACTGGTGGCTCAGTACTTAAACGTTTGGGCTACCGGAGGCTTGAATTCAAATCACAGCATTGTTAAGGTACTTTAGTCCATGAGAAAGACTCATAATCATCTACAGTTCAGGTATAGTCAGTCAATCAGTCAGTCATTGTCTCATCTGCTTTGTTCGTCAGGATTGTTTGTCTGGAGGCCACCCAGACACACTAAGTGCAAGGCAAGAATAACTCCAGCACAGGGAGCCAATCCCATTGCAGGGTTCCACACACACCCATTCACTAAACACACTCATACCTAAGGCAATTTAGCACATCCAAAATTTGTGTTTTTTGGGGTGAGGGAGGAAACCCAGCAAAAACCCACATGGACAAGGAGGAGAGAACACAGTAAATTTCTCAGACAGAGACCGGAGAGAAGCTCGAACCCACAACCCCAGGAGCCGTGTAGCACACACACTACATAAGGCGCCCTTCTCAGGTGTATATTGTCTGTAAATCTGTTAACAAAATGTAAATGTACATTTGAAACTGGATGTATTGGGCACCATTACTAATGTTTTTTTGATAGTGCCTGACAAGAGATTGTTTATAGAATCACCTTAACTATACTGACCTCTGGTGGCTGTTAGACGCAAACAACACACACACACACACACACACACACACACACACACACACACACACATATGCAGTATATACATATGTACTGTATATACATAGATGACTGAGGTGCCCTTAACCAAGGCAACCACCCCCCAAAAGCTCAATGGGCACCATGATTTGGAGCTGCCCACCCACTCCGGGCAAGTGTGTGTTCGTTTCACTGCATGGATGGGTTACATGCAGAGGTCACATTTCTCTGTCTCTCTCAAAAACGTGTAAAACTAATTGATCTTTTCAAACTAACTAAACTAATAAATAGTCTTGTGTGCATCATTGATTCACTGAACCAGACATGATGTGTAACAGTTCAATTCCTTTCACCTGAATATGTGCAACACTTGTAACAATAACACAAAATATTGACTGGAAACCCATCCTCTTCTGGGTGTCACCGGATAGTGCAATTATAAACAGTTGCAGTACACAAGGGCAGACAAGGAAAGGCAAACAGCATGGTGTGTTGAAAGGAAGTTCAGTATCTGGCTTTGGCTCAAATCTACAGACAGGTGAAGAAATAACATTGATTATATTTTTTTTTCAGAGGCACCTCCCAAGTGGTGGGATATATTAGGTAGCAAGTAAACATGGTTCTCAAATCTGTTTTGAAAGCAGGAAAAATAGGCAAGCATGAAGATTTGAGTGATTTTAACAAGGGCCAATTTGTGATGAACAGACAACTAGGTCAGAACATTCAGGAATTATGGAGGAGGGATAGATAATATCATAGTTAGGTGAAGATCATGGTTTTTGACATTTATGTGTTTATTGATTTAGGTTTGAAATCTGATACTAGAGATATTTTCGGATTCAGAAATTTGGTCGGTGAACATGTGTAATATGACACAACACGTATCCTGTGACATAAACAAGAAACACAGGTTAAATTAAAGCCATCACAACTAATGCTTTCCATATTTGATCATTTATTTGAAATCAAAACCGGGTGGTTGTGTCTTTTTTTTTGTCTTCTGATATGAAGACAAATCAGTGTGTGTACTTTATATGCACCAATTTACCATGAAAAAAAAGAAAAAAAAAAGAGAAAAACCAAAAGAAGCCTTCATGTAAAAATGTGGCTACAAGTTCTTAAATTGGCTACCGGAGTATCTGTTACAACAAATACAAGCAATTATATAATGGCGTCGTAAAGTGACATCATGTCCTGCTTTGGATGTGAAACCTGCAGGATAATCACATTTGTGTCGACTCACTGCATGACAGGGCATTGATATAACCAAAGACGGAAGTAAACTCTGATGCTGCATCAAAGAGAAGGACAATAAAGTGGGAAGGCCATAAACAGAGATCATTCAGCAAGGAAAATATCAGTTAGATAGCTTATAGCTATTAGATGTTATAATCTATCAGTATAACAATAGATTATCTATAATAGACTAAGTGTTATACTGTATGTTCTGTTGTAGTACTCAACTATATAGATTTGTTTAAGAAAATGAATTCAGTATACAAAGATACACTTGAGTCATGGCAATAATTAACCCTCTTTATGTGGAGGATGGCCAGACTTTCAGCTTTATTATGATTTCTGTAACATACAACCTCATATAACAAAGTTTTATTATGTTTATATAATGAGTGACTCAGTGTCCTTGACACTCGTACATGGTAGGAAATACGCATGCGCGAAAAATATTCATTGGCCATGATGCAAATCACATCTTATTCATGTCATTCATTATATTATACAATTTACAACATTTTGTAGTCTATATACACTTATCAAGCCATAACATTAAAACCTGAAAACAACTGAATGGTAAAGTGAATAACATTGATTAGTTATCTAATTAACTATCAAGGGGTGGGATATATTAGACAACAAGTGAAGTCAATTCAATACCAAATAAATACAGGAATAATGGGAAAGCCTAAGCATCTGAGTGATCTTAACAAAGGCCAATTATGTGATGATTAGACGACTTTCAGAATATCTCCAATAAAGCAGGTCTTGTTGAGTGTTTCTGGTACACAGTTGAACGACAAAAAGAACGACAACTGTCAAACTAGTGACATGGTCATGGAGTCCCAAGACTTACTGATGGAGGGTGAAGCCTGGGTCATTTGACCTGATCCCACAGAAATTACACAGGGGGAACTGTTGCTATTGTCTTGACAAGACCTTCAGGGGACTTGTGGAGTCCATGTCTGAACCCATGTATACTTTTTTTGTGTATAAAATGCAATGTAGTTATATAAAACAGTTGATTCTCTCCACCATATTTATTATTTTATATGATTAATGGCTTAGTTTATAAGACAGTAGTGAAGCCTGCTGTGTTTGTATGGATTAAATTAGTGGCACTGACTAAAAGACAGGAAAGAGAACAAGGAAGAAGGATGCTGAGGATTGAGCTGTCAGGCCAGAGGAGGAGGAGGAGAGGAAGACCAAAGGGGCAACATAAGAGTCACATAGGGGCAAAAGATCACATCAGGTTAAGTCACATTGTGGCAATAGACCACCTCAGGTTAAGTCACATAGGGGCAAAAGACCACATCATGCTGAGTCATGTAGGGGCAAAAGACCACATCAGGTTAAGTCACATAGGGGCAAAAGATCACATCAGGTTAAGTCACATTGTGGCAATAGACCACCTCAGGTTAAGTCACATAGGGGCAAAAGACCACATCATGCTGAGTCATGTAGGGGCAAAAGACCACA
>JAOVVF010032232.1:0-10841 GCA_028565595.1 Duopalatinus emarginatus | reverse complement strand
CTCAATAACATCAATAACCTCAGCCTCAATAACATCAATAACCGCACTAACATCAATAACCTCAGCCTCAATAACCTCAGTAACCTCAGCCTCAATAACCTTAATAACCTCAGCCTCAATAACATCAATAACCTCAATAACTGCACTAACCTTAATAACCTCAGCCTCAATAACCTCAACCTTAACCTTAATGTCACTAAACTTAACCTCACCTCAGAACCCCAACCCTCCTCAAAACCCTTAAATTAGATTCAAGAACCAAAATTCATTTAAGTGGGAAATTTTTTAAAATGATGGATGTTTAATGCAAAGTTTTCTTTATGGACTCCAGCCAGAAAGTTGTGACAAGATCAGATTTGTAATCCACTTGTTTTGTGAACTCAGCAGAACCGAGGCAGTTTGTCAGAACATGAAGGTGTTTGCTTGATTTAAAGATGAAATATAGAAACAGCTCTTCTCTTAAAACAGCCTGCAGACTGTGAGGTGTGAAGTGCGTGTAGATCATTAAAATAATATGTGAAGACTGAGAACTTATCTGAACTTAACTTCATGTCTGTGAGTACGAGTGCTGACACACAGGCACGTCTCACAGACCCATATAACACAGCCCTCTCTCACTCTCTACACCTTTCCTGACAAACTGGGGCAGAACCATCGGGAAAGAACAGAATTTAAATTTCAACTAACAGTTGATAATGTCACAGTGTGCCTTACAGCAGCCGACCAATCAGAAACCTAGCCTGAGCTCACATATCTTTCTTTCTTTTTTTGTCTCTATACTTCTGACATTCTGTACTTCTTACTTTTTTCTGATTTACACAAGGCATGTGTAGTTATATTAGAGTGAAACGCTGTGTGTGTGGAGTATGTGTGTGTGTGTGTGCGTGTGTGTGTGTGTGTTTAATAAGATAGAAGAGAGAATGTGATTACACTGCAGTGTGACAGCAGGACTGTGGCTCTGTGGCCTCCATTAGACTCGCTTCGATTGCTTTAGACCTTGAATGTAGGGCATGAAGGAGAACCTCGCTGTAGCACCGACACTGTGTGTGGTCTCGGTGTGTGTGTGTGTGTGAGAGAGAGCAGTGCAAACAGTGATCAGCATGTGCTGTGTGACAACAACAACAACAACAAAGCTGTTTTTTTTTACACTCTCCCAATTTATATGACATCAGCTGAGCACCATCTAATGGACCCCTCTAGTGATTTCCAAAATTTTCCAAAAATGTAATATATGATCACATATACATTCTCCCAATTCACCAACCTTTCTTTTTCCCTACTTTTACAATCACCTGTTAGAATTAGGGAGTGACATAAAAATACTCATGATACAAAGGTTTAGGATGCAAGTGTAGGGAAGGGTTTTAATGGAAATATTACAAACAAAACTAAACAAAACGAAGGCAAACAAATAAATTACAAGATTAATACACAGAACATGAGCTTCAACGCACATCAATATACAGCTTCAATATACATCCAATTAGCCACAATGTAAAGGCTGAAGCCCCCCCTTTGTGTTAATGGCTGGAGATGTGGCAAAGGTGTACTCAGCAGGGTCTTCACTTGGACCAGGATCAGGCAGAGGCTTGGGCCAGGAATTGATGTGCTCACTTAGACCAGGACCATGAGGAAGCCTTAGAAGAGAACTAGTGTCCTCTCCTGGACCAGGATCATGAGAAACCTTGAGCGTGAAATTGGTGTCCTCTCTTGGACCAGGATCATGAGGAAGCTGGAGCAGGGAACCGATGTCCTCACTTGGACCATGACCATGAGGAAGCCTGAATAGGGAACTTGCATGCTCTTCCGGACCTGGATCTTGAGAAAGCTTGAATAGGAAACTGATGTCCTCTTTTGAACCAGGGTCATACTGAAGACTCAGCAGGGAACTGGTAGTGGACTGTCCTTCTTGAACCAGGATCTGGCAGGAGCTTGGGCAGGGAGCTGGTGCTGTTAACTCTCAGACCTGGATCAGATGGAATCTTGGGCAGAAAGCTGGTGATGTCCTCACCTAGACCTGGGTCAGGCTGGAGTGTTGGTAATGCCCTTCTCAAGGTCAGGAGCAAACATGGGCTCAGTGATGTCTTTTTCGGGGTCAGGAGAAGGCATGGTCTTGGTGACATCCTCCTCTGGGTCAGAAACAGACATGGGCTTGGAGATGTCCTTTTCTGGGTCAGAAACAGACATAGGCTTTGTGATACTGTCCTCAGGGTCAGATATTTGAACAAACTGTGCAAAGTTGAATGATAACATCCTCATCAGGAACAGTTTCATGAACTGTGGAGGCTGCTCTGTCAGCTAGTCAAAGAGTTTGCATTAATATGCAGACAGGTACAGAAAGGCCTCCATACTTGCGAGGTGCAGTGGGGTCCTCTTTCTGATACAATGTCCTCTGGCAGGCCGTAGAAATAAAATGCATTCTCAATGCAGTCTGGAGCTTACTTAGAGGAATGAATATGAAGGCCTTGGAGAACCTATCTATGGCTACTAAAATCATAGTGAAACCTGTAGATGGGGCAAATCCACTCCTAAGCAAGACCAAGGATGTCTAGGGATGGCCAGAGCCACTAACAAGCCAGCTGGTGGAGCATTAGTGTCTTGCTCTGGGCACATACCTCACAATCACTAACAAACCTGGCAGTGTCATAATGCTGGGAAGACTACCAGTATTTACATTAGACTGTATGCCCTGATGACTAGAACTAAGGGAAGTATGAACCATCTCCATCATCCTCTGAAGATATGTAGGCACATACACCTTACCTGTGGGACATCCAGGAGACGTGTGTTCCTTCAAGTACTCCAAGATCCGTTGGTCAGTGAGTATGATAAAGAGCTGCCTCACACCCTTCAACCAATGCCTCCACTCTTCTAGCGCTGCTTTCATTGTTAACAGTTCCCAATTACCCACGTCATAGTTACATTCTGCACTGGTCAATTTTCGTGAGTAAAATGCACAAGGGTGTGATTTAGGAGGTGAACCTGATCTTTGTGATAATATGGCTCCTATGCCTGACTCTCAAGCATCCACCTCTACTATAAAGTGTTGTTCAGGTTGTCTTTAAGTATGGGAACTGTGGTGAACTTGTTTTTGAAGGTATGAAAGGCAGCATTAGCTGCTGTGTTCCACTCCAAGGTGCTTTTCTTACCCTTGAGGAGGGAGATGAGAGGGGCAGCTATGGAACTGAAGTCACAAATAAACCTGCAGTAGACATCAGAAAAGCTTAGAAACCTCTGTATCTCCTTAATGAAATTAGGCTCAGGCCAATTAACAGCACTAACCCTGTCCTGATTCATGCTAACCCCAGTGCATCAGTGGTGTATCCCAAAAATGATGTGGATTTCACATGGAATTCACACTTTTCTGTTTTGACATAGAGGTGATTCTCAAGTAACCTTTTCAGGACACCCCTGACATGCTGTACATGTTGCTCCCAGGTAAATGAAAAGATGAGAATATCATCAATAAGAACAATAACCCACTGGACAAGCATGTCTCTGAGCACTTTAATGACAAAGTCCTGGAGAGGTAACAAGTCATATAGTATAACTAGATTCAAGATTTAAAGATTCAAAGATTTATTTGTCACGTACATAGTCATACACGGTACAACCTGCAGTGAAATGCTACTGACTGTCCACAGAATATAAGCTAGGTAAGAATAGGTAAAAGAAATACAATAGAATAAAATATGTGTGGGAGTTTTTGTTGGAGAGTACATGTGTGGTGGAGTAGTCTCTGCTCTCATTCAGGGCTTGGACATTGCGGAAAGAAGCCCCTCCCCATTCTCTCTGTGGTCGCCTTCAGGGTGCAAAAGCGTTTCCCAGAGCGTAGCAGAGAGAAGAGTTCATTGTTGGGGTGACTGAGGTCCTGGCTCTGATCCAGCACCGCTTGCTGTAGACAGTCTGCAGTTCAGGAAGCTCGGTCCGGGCGATACATTCAGCTGATCGTACCACTCTCTGGAGGATCTGTCTGTCCTGCTTGGTGCTGTTTCCGAACAAGGCTGTGATGTTCCTCGTGAGGATGCTTTCAATGGTGTAGGAGTAGAAGTTCTGCAGCACCTTGGAGGGCAGTCTAAAGACCCTTAGACGTCTGAGGTGGTAGAGACGCTGACAGGCCTTCTTTGTGACTGCACTGATGTGGCAGGTCCATGATCCATGGTCCTGTGAGATGTGAACACCAAGGTACTTGAAACTCTCTACTCTTTCCACTGCCGTACCGTTGATGAGGACAGGATGGTAGCTCCTCTGCTGTTTTTTTGTACTGCAGTCCACAATCAGCTCCTTTGTCTTGCTGACGTTGAGTTGGACATTGTTGTCTTGGCACCAGTTCTCCAGGTGTTTAATCTTCTCCAGGTAGGCTCTCTTGTCGTTGTCTGAGATCAGGCCTACCACAATGGTTTCATCAGCAAATTTGATGATGGTGGTGGAGCTGGAAGAGCACGCAGTCAGAGGTGTACAATGAGTACAGCAGAGGGCTCAAGACACAACCCTGGGGGCCTCCAGTGCTGAGGGTACAGCTTGTGGTCAGGAAGTTGGAAATCCACTGACACGGGGACAGGTGGAGTTCCAGATATTCCAGTTTTGTGGTGAGTTTGGAGGGGATAATAGTGTTAAATGCTGAGCTGTAATCGACAAACAGCATTTTAACATAATTACCCCTCCCAGTGTCCAGGTGTGAAAGGGTTGTGTGGAGCAGATGGGTGATGGCATCGTCTGTAGACCGGTTGGGGCAGTATGCAAACTGGAGTGGGTCCATGGATTCAGGCAGTGCAGAAGTGATGAAGTCTCTGACCAGCGTTTCAAAGCACTTCATCACCACTGATGTTAGGGCTACTGGGCGATAGTCATTGAGACATGCGGGCTGGGGTTTCTTGGGGACAGGAACAATGACGGACTGCTTATAGCATGTTGGTACGATGCCCTGCGTCAGAGAGAGATTAAAGATGTCTGTGAATACCGGAGCTAACTGGTCTGCACAGGCATTTAGGACTTGTCCGCAGATTCCCTCAGGTCCTGCTGCCTTCCTGGTATTCACCCTCTTAAACACGCATTGTACATCTCTTTTTGTCTGTGATGGTGAAGGGACTCGTATCTCTGCAACACTCCATTCTGTCAGCAGCACCATTAGGGCTGTAAGTGTAATTAACGCTGTTAGCGCCTTTAGCACTGCTAACCGCAGCCTTGAGATGAGCATAGAACGTGTTTAGCTTGTTCGCCAGAGATGAGTCCGCACTCTACAATCTGCAGGATGGTCTCTTGTAGTCCGTTATTGTCCGTAGTCCTTGCCACAGGTCCCTAGAGCCACCACTCTGTAGGATGCAGCCTTGAACTCGTCCATGTTCCTGCTGATGAGCCCCACATTGTAGGCAGCAGTGTCGTCAGTTAGTTTCCCAACAAATCCCACAACCGCTTCCATAAACACCTTAATGTCGTCAGAGCTGCGTCAGATCATGTCCCAGTCTGCGTCATCCAGAGCATCCTGCAGGGCAGCCACTGATTGGTCCGTCCAGCGCACAACCTCCTTCTGAACCGGAACTTCCTGGTTTTGCCTTTGTTTGTATTTTGCCATGAGGAAGATGGCGGCATGGTCTGACTTCCCAAACGGTGACTGTGCTTGTGCCTTGTAACTGTCCTTATGTGTACCTATCAAGTTTGTTTTCCAGAGACTGGACGTTGGCTAGCAGGATACTAGGCAGGTGTGCACGGTGTGCTGTGGCCCTCAGCCTGTCCCTGACGGCACCTCACTTCCCTCGGGGCCGTCAGCGGACTGTAGATTAATAGAAACGAGAGTGTCTCTATGATAGGTAATCCAAACCATGTTGAGCAGAAGAAGTTAAAAACAAACAAGAAATAAGAAAATTTAACGGAAAAAAGTATGGACAGAGGAGTTCTTAAGACCAATTTTGTGAAATATCGATCATCACAGAGCCTTTCTACTGCAGCTGTTATAAGTGGGTAGAGGATATGGAAACTTTACAGATATAGCATTCAAACCCCTAAAGTCAATACATGGCTGAAAGCCACAATTCTTCTTTTCTACAAAGAAGAACCCTGTAGCTGTTGCGGAGGTGGAGGCCCTAATGTAAATGTAATGTCTATAGCTAAGGTTTCATCAATGTAGCTTTCGAAGGCCTTGGTTTCGGGTTCAGAGAGGGGATGAATTCTACTATGGGGTGGTGATGTGCACGGTAGCAGGTCAATAGCACAGTCCCATGGTCAGTGGGGTGGTAACCGGTTTGCTTTGTGTTTACTGAACACCTCAGATAAATCTGAATACAGACTTTCCATTTGAGGGCTTTCAGCTGAGGTCACAAAACAAGAAAGGATCATACACTGCTGCTTACAGTACTGACTCCATTCAATCTCACACTGCTTCCATGAGATGACAGAGTCATGATGCTCTGAGCATGGAAAACCCAGTTTTAGGGGACAGTCTGCTGAGTCAATGAGCAAAAAAGAGAACTTTTCTTCATGAAACAGACCCACCTTCATGTAAAGTTCCTCTGTGACCTGGGTTACAGCTCCTTTGCCTAAGGGGTGTCCATCCAGTGCTTTCACTCTCAGCTGGTTAAAACAGTCTCCTAAAGGTAGTTGCAGATGATCAGCAAGTCTGAAATCCATGAAGTTTCTAGCAGCTCCAGAATTGATGAGGGCTGAAACACAATAGATGTATACCCTGGGTCTCTCCAAACAATGATGCACAGAACTGTTAACTGTGGTGTTGTTTTATTAAAAAAGCTAATATTCACATATATTAAAGTTTAGTTTTCCTGATATTCAGATATCCTGACATTTATATAAACATTTTTTACATATTCTAATATTTAGATATCCTGATATTTAGATATAGTAATATTCTGATATTCTTATATTTAAATATTCTGATATTCACATATACTGTTATTGAGGTATTCTGATGTTAAGCTATACTAAAACTTTGATATCTTGATATTCAGATAAACTAATATTTGGATATGTTTATATTCAGGTGTCCTGATATTCAGATATACTGTATAATTCATTATCATAACAACAATTTTTATTATCTATCACCAAAATCTTATTTTTTTTAATAATTATTGCATGAACATTTTTTTCTAATTCAATCTTTTATTGTGTGTGTGTGTGTGTGTGTGTGTGTGTGTATGTGTGTGTGTCTCAGGGAAGCAGAAATATCTGTGTGCGAGCAGGAACGACTGCACGATTGATAAGCTGAGGAGGAAGAACTGTCCATCCTGTCGTCTGAAGAAGTGCTTTGAGGCTGGAATGACTCTTGGAGGTAACACAAGTTTTAGGTAAAATTTGTGAAATTTCTGAGTGGGCGTGTCTGTGAGAATGCTAAGTGGGCATTCTGGTCTCTTCCTGGAAACACTGAGTGGACGTGTCTATCTGTGGGAACACTGAGTGGGTGTGTCTTAGTGAAAACAATATGAGGGTGTGTCTCTCTATTAACACTGTCATGTGATTGGTATTTGGGTTTGAGTGATGAAACATTGGGACTGAGTGTGGGCGTGATTTGGAGGTTTTGTCTCTCTCTCTCACACACATACACACACACACACACACACACAAGATTTTGTGCTGCTGTTATCCACATTGGCGTCGCACATCACACGTCAATGATTATAATTGGTTTTTCATTCCTGTGGAATTTCTCTTTATTTTATTTTCCTTCACTGATTTATTCTATTTTTGTGTATTTATGTATTTTACTTTTCTTTTCCATTTTCCTTTTGTTTTATTCCTTCTTGTTTCTGCTTCTCACTTACTTCATAAAATGATATTAAAACATTGTAATCAAAATAACACTGACAGAATAACAACAACAATAATAATAATAACAACAATAATAAATGCACATACTATATAATTAGTGTCCTATTGAGCCTATTATCCTATTGAGCCTATTGAGTCGGCTATTAGCACTCCGCGTGTGTGTGTGTGGGTGTGTGGGTGTGTGTTTAAAAGGTGTGAACATCATTAGCAGTGATTACCCACTAAACTACATGTTACAGTCAAAAAATGAATCCAAAACTGAAGAAATCAACTAATAGAACATGAAAATAAGAAGCAGAGAACCGTGTGTGAGAACATTTACACAAACTCGCAAGACCTGGCAACCACATGCTCTGACAGGGAACAGGTATAAATAATCATGGAAGGAACCGGAAGTACGAAAGTGAGAGTGCCAGAGAATGCTGGGTCAAAGGGGAGAGGAAGGGCTTGGGATGGGGTCAGAGGCGGGGTGTGGGCGGTGACGACGTCGTGGGCGGGACGGAGTGTGTACGCACTTGTCAGGTTTAAGCGCTGAGATAATAAGCTACTGGGTTAAATTAAGGCTTTATCGGGGTTATTAACGGCAGAACCACATGAAAGTGAAGATGAAAGGAAGAGAAAAAGACACTACGAAAGAGAAAGACCAATAAAAGAGAGATAAAACACTTGAGGGGGTGCAGTTAGAGGAAAATAAACAAGACCGAAGTGTTTCATTCGTCTTTCGCTTCATCATTCGCCAACGAGTACGATATATTTTTGTTATCTTCATAGCTACATTTAAACTACATTAATCCACGTTACAGCCCTCTGAGAATGAGACGTTGCTACGGCAACCATCACCTGTTCAAATAAAATATCAGCATGTGATTTGCTGAACATAACAAGCGAATCGTTAAAAATAAGAATTAACGTTAATTAGCCACCATGCTAATATCACACGCTACGGATTTCTAGCACAGAGGTTCCTGAGGTTTGTGTCGAGGTTGATGTTGTGAAGTTGAAGGTCAGAGTTCAGGGTTGAGAGCTGATCTGAGGTGATGATAAACAGATCTGATGATGGGCCAGTGCGATTTTTTTTTTTTTCAGTAAGTTTTCCCGTGTAGTTTTTCCTAAGCGTGAGTCTGGTGTGTGTTTTTTCTCCTCCGACATGTGATAATAGACGGCGAGTCTCCGGCGTAACGATCTCTCCGCTGCCTCAGAAGTCGCTTTATTACAGGGTTTAATGGCTCGGCAGCTCGGCAGCTCCACACACATCTTTTTTTTTCTTTGCTCATGTCGGTGTATAATGATGTGAAATACATCCTCACAGATTTGGTGCTGAAGCTAACGGATCGTTTTCTCTCCATTTTCTTGATGGTGGTGATTTTACTGAGGCACGTGTGGGTTATTTAATAGCTCCTGGACAGGACGTTTCTTCTCCTGGTGCTGGTGATTATTTCTTTTATATATTTATATATATATATTTAAAAAGATGGAGAATTTTTAGAAATTCAGCCAAATTGCTGAGGCGAAGGTGGTAATTGTGGATTAGGTTGGAAATTAAATGAAGAAATGTAACGCTGTTTGATTCATTCCACATTGATGAGGCTGCTTCCGTGTTTTTTTTTTTTCCTTTTTTTTCTTTTCGTTTTTTGCAGTTATAAAGAAAGAGAAGTTTCACATGCACGCAGGTTTGTGGTTGGTGATGTTGTGGAATTTCCCACAAGTGCTCTAGTTTACTGAAACTCTACAGATGAGGTGATGTTACTGTGAATATTAACACCTCTACATAATTCTTCTCTAACATCACGACCCCCAGTGTTTTATTCCTCTTACATTTATTACAACTTTATATTTATAAAAAGGAGTTGTTTCTTTTGTCACAGTTTTTAGAAGTAAACTTTAACTGTTGTCTGTGTGTCTATAAACAGTACCTCTGAAACTGGAGACTCCTTCCATAAACCAGAAATAAACTCAGTACTTTCACAAAACAGTAATACTATCTATAATTTTTTTTTTATCTGTTTAGCACCACACGAGTGTCCACTGTACAGTGTGGAAATATAAACCTGAATAAACTGATACACTGCTCTGGCAATTGGTATGGTTAGTGATTTTTTAGCATGTGGACAATGCTAATAACCGTGCTAGCATTACTGAAAGTACACAGACATAAGAACATTGCGTGGCTGTGAAAGACTGTATGTCCAGAAATACGCACACATCTAAAGATAGAACAGCCACGATCTGGCTTAAGGACTGAGGACAGATCGGAGAGAAAAGAGAGAGAGAAAAGTCGTGGATCAGTAGCCAGTTAGTTATCACACACACACACACTTTGCACAAAGTTAAGAGCCGGGATATAAATGGACACTGAAACACACACACACACACACACACACACACACACAGGCACGTCTCTGTGTGCCAGAACATGAGAAGAGTGTGAGAATTATATTAAGCTGCTTGTTGGCCTGATGAAAGACAATCTTATTATTATTCTTATTATTCTTATTATTCTTCTTATTATTATTATTATTATTATTAATATTATTATATATTTTTTTCCACCTGATTTTTCGGTCCTACAGTTTTCGAGATATTGATACGGGACAAAGACTAGAACGTCCGGAATGTTTAGGAGAAGTGTGCTTACAATTTTTTATCCGTTTGTCCACTACTCTCGCTTTTCCGTTGAAAATAGCGCTGTGTGATGTGACAGCAGGACAATGTCTCGTCCAATGAGACGCACTATAGTTGTGACATCACAGAGGGGCAACAGCTGATTGGCACAGAGCGTAACACTCTCACAGTTTCTGCAGAAAGCGCACTTTCTAGTTATTATTATTATTGTTATTATTATTATCATTTTTATTATTATTATTACTGTTTCTGTATTAAAGTCTTTATGTAACATTTATGACGGCGTCTCCAGTGTCTCAGAATTGAAGACGTTTACGCCTCCTTACAGGAGATAACAGTTACTACATTGTTCTTTAGGAAGTGAAACCTGTCATCATCAGTAGACCTATGTGGTGTAAGAGGAATAAATCACTTGGGGCCGTGCTGTTAGAGAAAAATAA
>JAOVVF010032231.1:0-10848 GCA_028565595.1 Duopalatinus emarginatus | reverse complement strand
TTACAGGTAGGCCAACATAGTGTTAGGAGTCATGCCCAAGGACCCTTATTGGTGTAGCACAGACTGGCTGCCCAGATAGGTAATCGAACCCAGGTCTCTCACATGGGAGCCCAGTGATGTTACCACTGTACCACACCAACCAACGACACAAGAGCATCTCTTGGGCTCATTGAAGCAAGACATCCCAGCATCACATAGACATTGGAACTGATCCACGGTAAATATTGGTGACCCTTCATAAGCCAGGATGTCCAATGTCCATTGTTTTCTCCTGCATCGAATGTGCCCAGGGCAAGGTACCATGGACACTTTTTGCTGGCAAACTGTTACCACGCCCAGTGCTGCAGCATCCCTGGTCCAATATCATTATCATTACTGATCTTTCCCTGTCACAGGGCAACACAATCGATACAGTCATCATGTATTGTTTCTGTTAAGCAGTGCATTTTATACCAATACCTGGACTCCCCATAGCATGGCAGACATCATGCCAGAGTACATAGTCAGTGACTGGGAACCACATGACGTATCGAGAGACGGTTCATGGAATTCCTAGAAATCTCAGCAAGTTTAACATCCGGGTAGCATCTCCAGGCTAATGGGCAAGTGGAACACTGTAATCAGGAGCTGGGCAATTTGTACAGGATGTACTGCTCCACTAACCCACAGGATGCACCCCACCTCACACACACACTCTTTACCCTTCTACTATTTGGAAAAAGGTACTAAAGCATCTGGGCCCTTACATCCTGACACACACACACACACACATTCTCAGTTTTTCAAACGGTTTATACACCTGTTGCTAACATTTATCCAACTGGATAACATTAGTATGTTGCTGCAAAATAAAGGCACAATGTTCAAATTTATATAAAAAATGGACATAACTGCAATTTCCCCTCCCTGTAAATTGGCTTGCATATTTTATTGTATATTGTCTTGCATATTTTTGAAAATTGCCTTGCATCATTGCACATGCTACTGCACACATGCAAGCCTACTAGATAAACCCCATGCTTCCATTCACTCAACACAAAGTAATGGATTTCTTTCAGAACCTCTACCAAGCTGTGTTGATTTCTGATTCAGTTTTTTGACCTCTGAGACTGCCTTGCTATTGTTATGTTGTTTTCTGATCACGTGATCTCTGCTTGTGTTTGTGACTATGCTTTTGATTCAGGTTTTTTATTTGTCTGCCTCGATTCTACCTGCCTGTAAAACACCTGCCACTGTATCCTACTCTGCCTCCGAGTGTGTGTTATCACAGCTCTCCTGACAGTAATAAATGGAATGCTTTCGCAATGAAAATATGGCCATCAATGGCCATTGCCCCCAGCCGAACATGGATTTGTACAATCCACCTCTGTATGGACTTAATAAAAGTCAATGCAGTGTATAAATTTTAATTATCTGTAGCCTCATACTGTTAAACTACTTTATCGGCTAGGCACTGCTCACATTTATTTGACTCTGGATTTAACCAAAGGATATTGCTCCCAGTGTCTTGGGAAAATAACTGCCATCTCCATTACATTTGGTTTATTCTATTTTGGTCTGTTTGGATTTCACCCCATTCCAGAGGATCCAATGCATTACTCAGTGTTATCATTCACTGTTATCTGGTGCTTCAGCCATTTAAGTTTGAGGTGGTCCACAGTCCAGGGTGAAAATGATGGTGGTGGGGTGCAGATCTATCCTGCTGAGGACGGGGTTAACTGTAGGCCAGATAGCTCCCTAGCCTGAGATGGGCAAAACATGTATATGGCAGCTGGGGTGTGGTTGAGAAATAGATTAAATTGGCAGGTTACAATCCAGCTTTAACTCAAAGTTGACATGTACAGCTGTTGGGTGAACAGACCAACACATCAGCCTCACAGGACAGGACAGCTAAATAGAAAAACTTTATTTTTGATGATTATGTCCCAGCTATAGCTTGTAAAAACCTGTAAGTGTGTTCTAAAAACTTTGTGTCTGTCACCCTGGCACATGATGTAACAGGTATATAAAAAAAATTATAATTACTTATAAAATGTGTGTTTTTTTTAATCATAGTAATATACTTTATGTAAGTCTAAACACAATATCTAGTGTCTAGCAAAAATTCGTCATCAAGATTTAAAGAAATTGGAGAAGAAACTTTTTGTCCATGTAGATCATACACATTTGCATATAAAATGACTCATTAAAATTAGTTTAGAAATGTAAACGTTATAAAGCTTTTGATCCAGGAAAAACAGGTTTTTATAGTTTCTAAATGATGGATGTATTGGACATTGTATCCCATGATCCAACGTGACATTTTATAATTATATTGTTTAAACTGCAATTGCATATTCCTGTTTTTTTGTATATTTGTGCTTTTGCACATCTCAGTGTTCTGACTATTGCATAATTTTGCACATCCACAATTGCACAGTTCCCTAACATACACAGCAGTAATTCAGCACTGTATCTATACAGTCTGTACTCCACTTCCTGTACATGCTGGACTCTGTGTTCACTTTACACTTACTGCACTGTTTTGCTTATTTTAAATATTTTTTATAGTTTATACTCTGACTTTTTGCACAGCCAAATTACTGCATTCTTTATTTTTTCTGTTTCCATAATTACTGTACATACAGTTTATACTACTCATTACACACGTGTATACTGACATATTAATCATCTATACTTGCACTTTAATATAATATTGTAAATAATACTGTATCTTGCACTTCTGGTTAGATGCTAACTGCATTTCATTAGCTGTATACCTGTACTATGCACATTGACAAAGTTTATTCTAATATAATCTAAAAAAAATAAAATAATGCACACTCCATGGCAGAGGGGGTCGGGGTAAACAGCTAATCATTTGCATTTAAAGCAACAGGCACACAAATCAAGCATAAAAAAAAAAAAGTTTTATACAGAAACTGTTGAAAAGACACATGTAGTATTTAATCCATGTGATATTTTGACCAATGTCCCTGACATTTTTATAAAACCCCATGGAACTATATTAACTGTGGGAAATTAGCACAGTATGTCCCCTGCAATGCTGAACTATATTAATATTTTGGAGCAACAAAGTACACCCAGACAAATTTTGTAAGTAAGTGTCACTATGCTACATTCTGCATGTATTACAATAGCATGACTCTATTGTAAGAATCCAGGTGGTAAAGCCTTTACCCAGTAAAAACATTTTCTGCAAGAAAAAAATACAGGATAATGAAAGGAGATCCCAAACTGTTATACCATCCTACGTCGAAGCACAATGGGAAAACAATTCACTTTCACAAGTACAGAATCAAAAATCTGTCTGAACATGGACAAAAAAAAAGATAAAAGCCGAGATAACACTGTTCACCGTTCAATGGCTCCACTGTGAAGATTGTCGGGATTCCATCGATCTATCACCACATTAAAATCTCTGTTCACTCTCTCTACCAGTTATTAGTGTCCCAGAGTTTCTGTGCCAATATTTATGCAATACTATGTTAAGGCAGTGGGAGCTCAGTGGTTAAGGCATTGTGGTACTGATGCTTGCACATAATCTATGCACTCCGTGGTGTAGAATCTGCAGACAAAAATTGTATTGTATGTTCGAGTCTATACCTTCTGTGTAATAGTAAACCACAAAGAAAATCCCAGTCTCATGCGTTTAGATTAGTTTAAATTATATCTTTTTGTAATTTTTGCAGAAAGCCATGTCTATTGCTGTAATGTTAATAAATGCTAACAAGAATAAACTAAATAAATGAATTATAAATAAATAATAAATGAAACAAGTGTTGGATAATGACTTATTTCTAATTTCCCATTTTTCTGTTTGTAACGAAAATCAAATGAACAATACATAAACTAACCTATCTTAGTACTACAGTATAAAGGCTCCATTGTCTCAATTGTAAGTTGCTTTGGAAAAAAAACAAGGTAAATGTAGATATGCTTCAATAAATTTCCCAGTTCTGGAAATGACCTCAAATGACCAATTTAGACACAGCTTCTCACTTACTCTTTACACGGTATAATAAAATTTTAAAACACTACAAGACAACTGTGACACACAGGGATACAACCCTCACACACAGATACAACACACCTGATACACTATCAGCAACACAGTGTCCGTGCATGTTATTTAGCTTTAAAGTGTAACATGTTCTCTGACATAGCTTAAATGCATTTAACCCACAAAAACCCACGAAACTTCATAAACACTCAAGTGCACAGACATCTGGGAGCAAATGATCGAAGAAAAATAAACGTTGAAAATAGACATTATTTTACCTTACTTATATTATAATAAATATTTAAGTAATATATAATATTACTAATAATAGGCGAGAGCTAAACCTTCTGCATGATTTTGTTAGTATCCAGGTTAATAAGTATAATAAATATATTTGTGAAATGTTGCAGTGGATGACACTACAGGAAATGTTACCAATAATAATATAAATCTTTATAAATAATATAAATCTTACCGTTAAGATGTTGTGGAGAAAGTCTGTAATCTTCTTCTCTAATTTGACGTTTTTCAGAGAAATGTCCGGCTCAAAGAGAGACTGTAGTTGTCTCATTTTGTCATACTCAGAGAGAGACTGTAGTTTTCTCTTTTCAGTGTTAGTTGGATACGTTCCCTGTCCAGCTGAGTAGGAATTCCGTCTAAAAGGAATGGAAAACTTTTTAAAATCACTGTAAACCAACGTATTTTAAAAGCAACCTAAAATGTTTTTACTGGCACAATAATGCAGAATTAAATTGGATGAGCAATAACACAAGAGTGGTGAAACAAGTATGACTGATTCAGAATGTCAGAACTAGGCTAAGGTGAAATATAAGAACAGACTGTAAAATAAAGGAGAGAGGAGAGAGGAGAGAGAGCAGGGTGTGTGGAACAGTTTATAACAGGAAACTGATTATAAGATGAATAGTGGTGTTCAGGATTCTGTCACCCCCTGACTAGCTTAATGATTTTATTGTACTGTAGATTTGATTCACAAGCTCCTTGTGTGAGATGACTCCTGTATCATTATCTGTGAGCATCAGGTCAAATCTTTGCTGTAGAGGCAAAACTGTAGGAAGGCTGCTTGAACCAATCAGTCCAACCACCCTTAAATTCTGTGTGGACTCATTTTCTTATACTGTAACCTACATTTGTAATCAGTCACTCAAAGCATGCAGAGTTCCATCAGGTGCCATTATCATTCCTGTTCCTAGTAAATCCAGTATATCTTGTCTCAGTGATTATAGACCTGTAACTCTGACTTCTTGCAACACTTGGATGTACCAAATACATATGCACAACCTTTTTACATTTTAACTCATCGTTTAATACTTTATTACCATTACAAACTCTAACATGTAACAATAAAGGCTTGAACTTGTCTTGCAATAAAATAACTGTATTGTTGTTCCAATACTTTTAGAGAGGAATGTGTACACTTGAAATGACACTTAAAAATTACATATAACTTTTACGTCTAAATTACAAATTACACAAAATAAATAAATTTCACTGTTTTAATAACATAATTTAGTTTAAAACACGATACCATAAGCATACACTTTCAATAAAAAAACTTTTTCAAACAAACAGATTTAATATTACACATTAAGAGTTACAAGTTGTAATTTTTCTCTAGGCTTTTACCAACAAAGATTCCACAGCAGCTTCTTTATTGTCATTGACATTATGTCACTTATAGGCTTCCCAGTTGCGTGACAGAGTTACATGAGTTATTGCTGATCTTTGGATTTTCACACAAACAAATGTTCAGATGTTCTCTCACACAAAAAATTATATGATTGGAGGGTCTGAAACACCTTCACAGAGCTCAGAGTAGCCTAGTAATCTAAATAATCCCTCTTTACATTCGTAAAGGCAGAAGTGATAACAATATCTTTCCTGAGAGTATTCCACCCCCACCCCCCCTTCCCCACCCCAGAGTTGAGAGCAATCAAAGAGTTGAGTGGCACTAACCTCTTAACAGACGCACCACTGGGTCCAGTAGAACTTGGCCTTTCCTTAGCAACACTAAAGGGTAAAGAGAAATAAAATGTGTTTTAGCATTTTTATCTTCTACACACTCATGGTTCAAAATGCCTCCTTTAACCTTTAGATTAAAACAGAAAAGAAAGCTGATGGTATCAAAAAAAGATTACAACAGTGATTTTCAAAAGTCATTAATGTTTTTGCCTGTCTTCCTTTGATGGACTTTTCACTTTGCTGTCAATCATCTCTAGTGTGTAAGTATTTTGCACTGTAGTTTATTATAAGTTGCAGACTGGTACAAGTAAATAGAGATGGCCAGGTGATGTTAATTATAGTGTAATGAGAACAGGGTCATGTGATGTAGATTGTATGAGAGAAATAACCGACACCTTTCATCAAACAGTGTTTGACCCCATTTTGACAGTTTTATTGCTTTGACTTTTGACGTTTATGATAGTGCGGGGTGTTTATTATCTGTTCACCATTGCATTAGAGCAGGGGTCTCCAACGCGTCAGTCGCTTGCCGCCCCCTTCTGAGTAGCTCGCCAAAGGTTGAGCAAATACATACATTTAAACACAAATTTTTATAAAAAACACATTTCATTTGTCACTTGTTGAGTCAATTCGAATTTCCTTCCAATTAAATTCAGTTATCCCTTTCTGACAAATGAAATTATTTTATTCGTCAGTCAGTTAAACATAAATGCTGTTGTCTAATTTGGTTGGTTATTGTTACTGTAGTTCCTAAATTCAATGACGTTACCACAGACATTGGGTTGGTCATCTTGCATTGTTAGCTGGCTAGCGGAGACCCAGCATTGCTACTAAAACAAAGAGGCAGAAAACCTACGTACATTTTTCATAATAACTGGGAAACAGACTTTTGTTTCACAGGTGTGAAGGACTGTGTTTGCTTGATCTGTGGAGTAAGTGTGGCGGTTGGTAAGAAATCGAACGTGGAGCGCCATTTCACCACAGTCCATAGCACCTTTTCACAGGATTTTCCAGCCCGTAGCAGTATACGGAAAGAAAAGATCGAGGAACTGAAAGCACTGCTACAATGGCAACAGTCTCTATTTACTAGACCAGCACAGAAGGCTAATTACTGTACAGAGGCTTCGTTCAAAGAGGGTTACATCCTGACAAAATGCAAAAAGGCCTTCACTGATGGCGGTGTTGTAAAGGAGGCCATGGCGGCAGTGGCTGAAACGGTATTCAAGGACCATAAATGTAAGACAGAAATTTTGTCTGCGTTTGCCGATGTACAACTTTGTGCGAATACAATAGTATGAAAAGTGTCAGCACTGTCTTTGGACACAGCAAGACAGTTAGAAGTGGACATTAGCCGGTGTAAATCGTTTTTAATTCAGTGTGATAAGTCTGTTGATGTGACTGATACAGCCCAGCTGGCGGTTTTTATTCGGATGGTTTTTGATGATTTCGCCATGAAAAAGGAGTTTTTGACGTTACTATCACTAAAAACTACTACCAGGGGAGTCGACATTTACAATGCTGTAAAGAACTACTTCACGGAACACAAAATACCCCTTAAAAAACTGGTGTCCATAACCACAGATGGAGCACCAACAATGATGGGTCGTCACGCTGGATTTATTGCCCAGTGCAAAGCGGACCCAAGACTTTCTTGGAAGAGAGGGAGGAGGATACCACCCTGTTATGTAATACAGAGTGGGTCTTTGATCTTGCGTTTTTGACAGATTTAACTGAAAAAATGAATAGCTTGAACTTACAATTGCAAGGTAAAGACAAGGACATGTGTGACATGATCAGCGCTGTTAATGCATTCACCGCAAAACTGGCCTTTTTCATCCAGCAGTTAAATGCCAAAAGACTCCAGCATGTTCCCTTGATCTCAAAGGTTTTGGAAATCCATGCAGAGGCAGTTAGTGCTTTGAACACAGAAAACTACTGTGACCACTTGATTAAGCTTGGGCAGGAGTTTGCAGACCGATTCAGAGACTTTGAGAGACTTGAGCCCTTGAGGATTTATTGCCAATCCGTTCATAAGATAACATAAGACATAAGTGAGATTTCTGGAAAGATGGCAGGACTTTTCTGTGTTGATCAAGCTGAAATTGAACTTGAAATTTTAAATCTTCAAAATGACATCCAGTTGAAATCTCATCAATGTGCAAAGCATTTCTGGAGCTTTGTTGAGCCTGAAAACTGTGTGTGAAGTAGCTCTGAAGATAGCTGCTTTGTTTGGGTCTACATACCTATGTAAATCTTCCTTTTCTGATATGAAAGTCATGAAGTCTAAACTCAGAACAAGACCCACAGATGAGCATTTGAAAGATTCCAGAAGAGTGAACCTAAGTGGGTACATTCCAGCATATAGCTCTCTTGTTGGCTCCATGCAGTGTCAAGTGTCACACTAACTATAAAAAATGCTTGACTGAATATGAAGGCCTAAGCTAGTAATTCAAAGTGTGATGTGGGCAAACTAAATTGTGACAAGTGATATAGGCAAGTGATAAGTTCTAATTATTTTTTTATCAACAGAAGGCTAAGCCTTTGTGAGTTTAAAAGTGTGAGTTTAAAAAGAAATTGCATGCACTTAATCTTGAGACTTATGTTTTCATGCAAAGTCTGAGTATTGGGTTTTGGTGTTGTATTGTTTAAATGCAAAAAAAAGAAATGTGAGTTTCATTTTAAATGTGTGATAGTTGAACAGCTGAAAATGCATAAATGCTACACATGCTGATCAGTTCAATTTGTAGGCTATGTTTTCACACAAAGTGTGGGCATTAGAGGCCTTGGTTTTGTAAATGTTATGCAAAAATAAGTGATTTTATTAGTAGCTTAAGATAAAGAAATGTGTACTGATGTATTGAGTAAAAAAACATTTCTACATTTCTAGATAAGTGCATAGTGCACTAATAAGCAAATTTCTATTTCGACACATGTTCATGTCAGCGTTTTACAAACCAAAACGGAGTAATGGAGTGTGTGTGTTAGGGCCAACTCGGGGATTGAACCCGGGTCACTGGCTTGGTAGGCTGGCAAGCTAACTGCTGTGCTACAGTTCCCGTTGATAGAGCAGACCCAAGTGCAGAGGTTGAAACCAAGATGATGTTTCTGTTCTTTATTGTAAAAACTCAGAATATCCAAAAACTCAGGAGAATCACAAAGGCAGGCCCAGGGCACACAGCATAGAAAACAAAAGCACAGAAAACTCGGAATTAGCAAAAAGCAAAAAAAATGGCAGAAGGCTTAACAACACAAGAGGCTCTTTAAAAAAACAGAAGTTCAAAAACTCAGAGCATAGGGATTCAACAAAGAAAAATGCAAACGGGTTTTAGCAATTACCAGGCAAGAGTTCAAGGTTACTCACTTTAGCGATTTGGACGCAATACAAAGACTCTGTGACCAACTAACAAAACCCAAGGCTTAAATACACCGGCTAATTGGTCACGAGACAAACACAAACGGCAACAGGTGGTAGTGAACCGAGAAATGGCGGGAAACATAATGAGGGGGCGGGGCAGGACCACATGGCAAAGAAAACAAACACAATCAAAATAAAACAACATGACAGGTGTCCCACAGCGGTCTCTAGTGGCCAGAAAGGCCATAGCACCTAACAGGGTGATAGTTGAAAAGAGAAATATAATAATAAATAAATATAAACATATGCTGATGAGTTTACTTTTTGTTTTGACACAAATGATTGTTGAATGTTCATATCCCCTCAAAAATATTTAAAATATTTAATGGCCATGTGAATAAATGTTGCACATAATCAAAAAAATGAGTAGCTCTCCAACATTTTTATTTTCTAAAAGTAGCTCTCAATGGGAAAATGGTTGGAGACATGCATGCAGGTGTGCGCGCTCATTTACATACAGAGGTATTGAGAGTAAAATAGAAAGAAAGTTTAACTACATACACACTCATTATTATTTATATGGCTTCATGTATCCCCCCCGCCCCCGAGACTTTGAGCTGCTGGAAAATTACTTTGGCATAGCCAGATTAACGGTGTTACCTCCTAGAGGTTTGTTGGCTCCTGTACTACCTACTGTGTTTAAGGAAAACTTTTATCCCTACTATGTAGAACATGTGCAGAACAGTTTTAAAAAGCTGAAGGCGTTCATTCTAATGATGAGAGACATCTTACTGGACCCTGGTGTACCACCGAATTAAAGCCATCAAGAAGGGGTATAAAGTTCTGAAGGTGTTTGAAGTGTGGCACTTTCCTTAAATGTCAGACAGCCTGTTAAGTGACTACATTAAATGTTTCTTAAAACTTAGCAGGAAAGCTCTGGGTATCCCTCCTGGGTTACTGATGATGAGACAAAAAGGGCGTATATAAAGATCTACAAATCAAACAAAGGTATAACTCTTGATCAATCTAAAATAACTGTAAACCCTTCTAATCATTCTGTTGCAGAACTCGCCCTCAATTCGTTATGGGGTAAAATGTGCCAAAAAAGCACATCAACAAACCCTGCTTCTTTTCCCAGTTCTTGTTCTCCAGGAGACATAACATAAACCATATCTTCTTTTCAAACAATGAAGTAGTGTTGGTGCAGTGGAGTTTGAAGGACAAGAAACTAATCACCCCAGTCATTCCAATGTTGTCATAGGTATGTTTACCACAGCCTACGCAAGACTCGAGCTGTACTATTCCTTACCTCCACATAGCAAAATGTACAAAAATATTAAAGCCTTAAAGGTCTTTAAATTCTTAAAGAAACCCTTCCTTGGTTTAAAATACTTTTAAAGGCTTTAGAAACTTGCTGGTGCTGTTTTGTTGTATATATATACAAACCGGATTCCAAAAAAGTTGGGACACTAAACAAATTGTAAATAAAAACTGAATGCAATGATGTGGA
>JAOVVF010032230.1:0-10851 GCA_028565595.1 Duopalatinus emarginatus | reverse complement strand
ACGTGAAGAGTATATATTTTGATTAATACGTATTTTAAATGCGATAAGGTAATGGTCTGAGATAGCATCGGACTGTGGAAGTGTAACTATATTATCTATATTTAATCCAAAAGTTAGTATTAAATCAAGTGTGTGACCACTGTTATGAGTGGGTCCTATTACACCACTGCAGTTCTCAGTGGGTCATCAGGATTGTCAAAGTGAATATTAAAATCCCTTACAATTAGAACTTTGTCTACAGAAATAACTAGGTTGGAATCTGCAAATTCCTGAAGAAATTCAGAGTACGGCCCTGGGGGTCTGTAAATAATAAATAATGGAATAGACGCTGTAGACTTTTTTTTTACCAGTTATGTATGATATTTTAGTATATAAAACCTCAAATGAATTAAGTGTTTGCAACTTATAATTGCTTAATAGTTTGTAATTTGTTTTATTATGAAATTGTGTTGAAAATATGTGTATCAAATTGTATACAGCAGGTATATATGGTCATATCTGTAAATCATGATTGTATTGCATTTCATTTAGAGTAGAAACACACACACACACACACAAACACATATATGTTATATTTCAGATATACATATATATGTGTGTGTGTGTGTGTGTGTGTGTGTGTGTCTAGTCTAAATCTCACAAATGGGGGTTCAAAATGGTTCATAATGGTTCCCAGACCAGCCTGAAAATGCTGTCTAGATTTGGTGGCACAGTGTCACAGTGACAGTAATCAATGCATAGGACCTCTATGGAAGAGACCAGAAAAAAAAATCTGAGAATTGGGCAATCACTTCTTCCATATCTGCTGTTGGAAATGTAGGGTCAATCTTTGCCTGAACAAGGACAGAAACTTTTCTTGCTCACCACAGTGCAAAATAAATAGGCTGTGGACAGAAAAAACCGAACCAAACTACCTGAAAGATTACTCTTCCAGCCTACCAGACCCATTGGTGGGTTTGCCATTGCTACAGACCTGAACATTTTATTTCACGTTTTTGTGGCGGTCCCAAAGTTTGTTGGAGATCCCAGTTGTAAAGTTTGACATTACATGACAAACGATTTAAAGGAAACTTAAAGGGTTAAAAAAACAAAACAAAAAATATGCTGGGAGCAATGAACTGAAAAAAATCTGAATGTATCAAATATTTTACAAAACAAAACTCATATATGCAAGGTGTTATTTATTATTATTATCTTTTAATTTGACAGAGGGTCAAATAAACACTCCAGTATCAAAGAATTAGAATTTTCTGGCAATTATTTGGTGGTTTAGGCTTTACAGGGTTAAAAAATAAACAGCAACGCTCGACAGACAGGATAAAAATAAGGACCAGACAGAAAAGAAAAGTAAAAATACACCTAAAGGAGACATATCATGCTGTGTCCAAAGTACCTTTGCAGTGCATTTATGAATTAAGTACAGATGGCTTAAAATTACTATGGCACACTTACAAAAAATGAAAATCAGCAAAATCGCTCTAAAAGAGCAGAAAAGTGTGTTTATTAAACGTGAACATTATAGCAGTGAGTACATTAAATATGATGGAAATTAGACATACTGCGTAAGTCATTTAGTGACTTTACATCATCCATAAGTGGAACTGTGTCAATTTTCTCCCCAGTCTGTGAACTTTTCACAGACTTTCATAGTCGTAGTGGTTAAACCCATTGTTAGTTTGATTAAGTTTGATTAATATCATGATGTGTCCTACATAACTTTGCAGTTCATTTTAAAATAAAGTACTGCTGGCTAAAAAACTTCTTTAAAACCCTTTAAAACTTCTATGGCATACAAATAACTTAAAATATGCAGACAATGTACATTAATTAAGCATGTGAATCATCAGTGAGAGAATTAAAAACAAAGAAATTTAGATGAACTAAACAATGAATAAGACAAACAAAACCAAACCTGCAGATTTTTTAATTATAAAAATGTTCTTGCCTTGTGGAGTCCCTCTTCTGTGTTTTTTTGTTTTGTTTAATTGGACTTTAGACTGGTGTGCCTAGTGTTATTTTTTAATAGAACAACACCTGCCTTTGTGCCCTCCCAGACCTTGGCAAGTGTCTTTATATTCCCATTGTAACACCCAGTGTAGACCCCTAGGATGTCTGCAGCTCTGTACACCTTCTTTGATGGGATCTAAGGTGCATGGGGAGTAGGAGTGATTAATCAGAATTTATCAAAATTATGGCTGCTAAACAAATTCACAAAATAATGATCCTTATGGGGAGAAATACTTGCAATCCCAATAGGAAAATTCTTAAAGAATCAATCAATCAAATAGCCTTGTGCCTCCTAAACCATTTTACAAACATTTGTTTACACCAAGAAAATGGAACCATGGAGTCTCTTAAACATTTAACTTGATCTGGTGAACATGGACCTTTCCATAATCTTGGCAAAAAGTGATCATGATTCCCATTGTAAAACCAGGAATAGATCATAACAATCCCCAAACTACCACCATATAACTCTGACTAGTTGCCTGTGCTGGACAATGCAGAGAAATATTAATAAAGGCTTGGTTTGGAAACTGGAAACAAATGGTAAACTAAGTACAGTGTCAGGGTGGCTTCAGACAAGGACAAAGCACCTTAGATCAACTTGTAAGGCTAGAAGCTTTCGTCATATGAGAACATACTGTAGCAGTATTTTTGACTTGAAAAAAGCATACGATACAATATGGAGATATGGGATTCCTAAAGACCTTTCAGGATCATGGTAGGTCAGGCCATTTATCCGAACAGCTAAAACTTGTGTCATGCAACTGGGTAATGATCCCAAACACACCAGCAAATCTACAATAGAATGACTGAAAAAGAAATGCAATGGCATAGTCAAAGTTCAGACTAGTGTTGTCACAATACAAAGAATTACAACTTCGATACGATACTTATATTGATACTTATATTGAAATTCGATACCATTTTTGATACCAAAGTAGGATACTTTGCTTAGTTCCCTTTTGACACCTTTTTATTTGTTATAGACAAACACATCCAAGAAAGGATGCAGTGCGAATAGTACATGTTGTTTAAATATTAAGTAACTAAGTTTTAATTTTAAGTAATTAAGTAACTAAAGCTTTTTTTTACATTCATAGAAAAACTGCCAGAGAGCTGCCAAAAGTTTCAATTATTCAACCATTACCAGCAAAACAGTCAATTCAAAAACAGTTGACTGACATGCAGCTTAAAGTTTATACTTTATACACGATGTACTTGGAGCTGAAAGCAGCAATGCACAAGGACTTTTTGGCAAACTAGGCAATGTTTTCTCATTTATCCTTCACCACATGACTAGGTTCTCTTTTGCACTTAATTTAGGCATCATGTCGTACATTGTCAACTCATTTGTGAGTTCAGTATTCACAGATGATTGATCTGTTGTAGTACCATTACTCCTTTTTTCCCTCCCTGTATACTTGTTAACAGTCCTTGTAAATCTGTTTTGCTTTTCTTTGCTGTTTGGTTGGCATCTTGACAGGGTGTTGCAGTTTGCATTTGGCCCCTCATTTCCTGTAAATGTACACTGTCCATAAGATTTTGTTTAACATCCTCTCTCAGGGTAGCAAAACGGTTTTGAAATCTAGGATCTGAAAATGTGGCAGGGTCAGCTGCAGATGCCTGTCCTCATATCTCTCTCTAAGATCTTTCCCACTGCTTTCTTTAAGTTGACATTCCAGGATGCTGTCATGCTTCTTAACTGTCAAATGGGAAAATAATTTCAGTGTTAAAGGCAAGACAGAGGAAAGAGTGGTGTATTTTTCACTACTTGAAGGTGCTTACAATGTTTAAAATCTCTATTGCAGTTTCCAGAATCGTAGTATCATAATCTATTGGCCACTTCTTTTAATCATCTGCTAGAACTGAAGACACAGCTTGCTGCTGTTCCAGAAATCTTGCTACCATTTCATAAGCGGAGTCCGAGTGTGTAGGTTCATCATGGATTAGTTTGTGTTCTGGAAGTTGTAGATCATTTTGTTTCTTTTTCAGCTGTTGCCACATCTTTGGCTGACACTGTCTTTCTCAATCTTGACTCTGCTGCAGACACACATTCTATATCCAGGCCTTTTTTTAATGGCAAGGTGCAGATTGTGCCCAAAATGGGGCACCCATGTGAAATCTTCTTGTTTCCACAAAATCACCTTAAAAGCATCCCTTATGCTATCTCCTGTGTGCACAGAGTTAAGTCCAACACAGCCTAAACACCAGCTCTGAATTTCCTGGGATTCACTTATAAATTGTAAGCTTACTGCCATTAATGTGGATGTGGTTCTGTTTGTTCAAGTTTCAGTCATGCATGAAAAGTAGGTCTTCCTTTCAAACGTTTCCAAGGTTTTTTTGTCTCATTGTATAGCGCAGGAATGTCAGTATACATAAAATAATCTTTTGAAGGCAGGGTATAATTGTTGAAGTAGCTGCCTGAACCCAGGTTTCTCAACAGTATACACAGGAGCCATATCCATGCATATGAACTCTGCTACAGTTCAGTTGATTTTCTTAGCAAGTTGGGAGTTTTCATCATATTTCCTCTGCTGTTCATACATTTACATTTACGGCATTTGGCAGACGCTCTTATCCAGAGTGACTTACAAGGTTATTGGTATTACAGGTAGGCCAAGGTAGTGTTAGGAGTCTTGCCCAAGGACCCTTATTGGTGTAGCACAGGCTGGCTGCCCAGATCGGGAATCGAACCCAGGTCTCTCACATGGGAACCTAATGATGTTACCACTGTCCCACACCAATCACACAGCCTGGAGGGTAGGTTTCTGGCACAAAAAAAAAAAACATGAAAATTTTCTATTTATTTACATGTTACGAATACTAATTGTTTTATAGACTAAAAATGTGCAAGTAATCATTTGTATTTGAAATAAATAATTATATCTAATTAACACCCTTTTGTGCTTTTTTAAAAAGTTGTGCTGTCAGACAAATGCCGTTACTTAATAGTGCACTTCTTTAATAGTCTACATTTTCCTACCAGCAAGTTTGTGTATTAGTTTCATTCAAAATAAAGTTACGGCTAGTGTTCACTCAAGCAGTGCAGGTAGCTAATTATTGCAAATATATTCTTTATTTTAATAAACCCCGAGAAGCATTCAACTGTCAGCACACAGCTGCTGAGATGATTATTGGATGCTTTAATGTAACTGCAAGTTCTCTTAACTGTCGTTCGCACTTACGGCTCTTAAACCAACGGAATGATAATAAACATTAGGACAATAGATGATGAATACTTAAAATGGAAACAATCACCAACCTCTCGGAATTCTTTTTATAAGTCTGCGTACCGGTCCTTCAGGTGTTTGGCTAGATCCACTGTGTTAACGCCCTTCGCTGGAATGGTTCTGAAGCACCGCTGCTTGTTCATGTCCTTTATCTGTTTTGAATCTGAAGTATTTCCACACAGCACTTCTGCTCCTTTCATTGCTTATTAAGACGGGCTGCTTTTACTTTAGCTGCCATTTCAGCGTTACAAACTGCTCAACCCTGGGCAGATCAAACGAATGCACATTTATTATAAATAGAATTGATACTGAGGGAAATGAGTATAGTGCCATTTCATAATGTCCATAATGTATCGATATATAGATATTTTTGACATTAGTTCAGACACAGTTGAAATGCTGTGGTAAGGCCTTAAAAGAGCTGTGCATAAACGAATGGCCACAAATTCAATAAACTGAAGCAATGCTGTTAATGTTGGTTCTACAAGGGGTTAACCACACAACTTCTTCATTTTGGCTTTAGTTTTGTTAAATAAATAATGACAGTGGAATCTGTGATGTGTTGTTCATCTGAGGTTGGATCTATCTCATTTTCAGATCTAAGAACCAGGCGATTTTTATTATGTCCTGATATATCAAACCATTGATTTTAAAGCTGGTGTACTTTTTTTTACATGACTCTACATGCAGTGGTTAGTACCTACCAAAAGTGGTCCAAAAAAGGACAACTGGAGATCCAGCAACAGGGTCATGAGTTCACGAAGGCTCATTGATGTACTTGGGGTGTGAAGGTTAAACCACTTGGTCCGAACCAATGGAAGGATCTGCTGTTTGCGGCTTGCCGTCAAATACCACAAAATACCTTCAGATGTCTTGTGGAGTCCATGCCTTGATGGATCTGAGCAGTTTTGGCAGCTGTTTAGTTCGTTTTAATGTTATGTGTGTGGCAGATGTCGCTTAAGAGTCCATGTTTCGATGGATTTCAGTTATTTCTGCAAGTTTAATGCTACATTTTGCCTAATGTATGCTGTCATAAATAAATAAATAAATAACAATAGTTTGTGTATTTGACACACTCCATTGTTTCAGATCTTTTAGACCAAATTTAATACAAGATGTGAAAACAGAAAGTAAAATATTTTAATTTATTGAAGAAAATAAAGATATCAAACATTAACTGGCCCTGTATGGGGAAATGTAACTGATAATTACTAGACTAGAAACACCCAGGTTTTATTACTTCCAGCTGTGCTATATCTAAACATCACTTAAATAGAACCTTTCCAGCAATGTTAAGTAGACTAAAATATCTGAACAAGCAGCACGCTATGCTGTGATCAAAAGCAATCATGAAAGGGATGAGAAGGTTAGTTATTTAAATGTGTCTGGAAAAGACTGTGCTCTGGGACTCCATTAGGAAACCACAGTGAGAGCCATTATCACCAAATGGAGAACTGGAACAGTGATGAATCCTCACAAAAGTGGCTGATCTACCAAAATTCTTCCAAGATGGCATGGAAGATTCATCCACGAAAATGAACCCAGACTATAACAAAGTAACTGCAGACCTCACTCCCCTCAGAAAAGGTCAGTGTGATCGAAGAGTCAAAGTAGTACTCATTATAGTTCTGAACACAACCACATCCTTAGTTCTAAAAGGATATGTGACCTGATCTGTCAAAAGGAGTCAGCAGTTGGAGTTCTATTTTTATTTATTTATTTTTTTTTAATATGGGCCGATTTCACTGAAATACCTAACAAATACAGATTTTACTTTTCTGGTCTTATATGAAAGAATATATCCTCAAAATTAGTCTCACAAACTTTCATTGTCACAGTTATTGTGAAAATGCTCTTAAATGGCTATTTAAGGTAAATTGCAACTCTCAGATCTTACAAAGAATGTTCATAATACATGCAGTTTTATCTTACCAGCCTGCTCATTTCAACCAAGGATTTCCCTATGTCTCGGTATCCCCTGAAACGTCATGATCTCAGCTGTCCAAATATGGGGTGAAAACGCCAATCTCTGGTCTTATTAAACCTATCAAAATGTTTAAAACACATACACTAGAGGTCTGCACTGGGATTGGGTCCCGCTTGGTCCTGTGGGACCCGACGCAGATCTTACTGGAACGGGTGGGTTGTACTTAGCTGCGGGCGGTAATGGGCGGCTATCAATGTGTGGGAATAATTCTCATAGCTTTGCAGGTTGCAGGGCGGGAGTGGACATACACATTGCGGGAATGGGCGGACATGTTGCACACACGTTGCGGTCGCCTTTAGTAACATGTTGTTGTAAAAGTACAGGGTGCATCTCTGGATGCCAAGGATTACTAAAGAGTTCAACAAAAAACTTTAAATGCGATTTTCTTTGGTTTTTCATTCGGAAAAAGGTGCTGCCATACCAACAACTGTAACTACACACTCGTTTAAGACAGGACTTTTCAGACCTTTCCAGTGAGACATTTTGCCAGATCAGGTCACATGTGTACACTTATGCTAACTGCTTATGTACGCTTACGCTAACTGTAATTTCATTTTCACTTTATTTTTGCAGGTTGCAATTTCAGCTCATTGATTAAACACGGCAGAGGCAGTGTCATTACTTGGGCTTGCAAGGCTACGTCTGGATTGGGCTCTTTAATATTTGGTGACTATGTAACTTATCACTGTAAATTCAGAGGTCTGTAGAATCATTCTGTCTTCAATTTAAAGGAGCTTTTTGTGGAAGGATCTTAACCCAGTTGAGCATGGTATGCTAAAGCATTAAGATTTCCCCTCAACTAAAACGAAGCGGTCTAGGGCCTAAGGCCACCCACCAAAAAAACCCAAAAAAAAACACATAGCATTATCCCACCTCCACTAGACTTAACAGTTAGAACAATGCAATCAGACGTTCTGCTTGCATTTGCCAATACCTTACTCATCCTCGTCATTAAACTGCCAGATAAAGAAGCGTGGTTCCTCACTTTACAGAACACATTTGCACTGCTCCAGAGTCTAGTGGCAGTGTACTTTACACCATTCCATTAAATGCTTTGCATTGTGCTTGGTGTTGTAAATGCTTGCATCAAAGCTGATCTGCCATGGAAATCTATGCCATGAAGCTTCCGGGGCAGAGTTTTTGTGCTGATGTTTATGCCAGAGGAGGTTTGGAACACTGCAGTTACTGAGTCAGCAGTGTTAGTGACTTTAACACACTGTGAACTTCAAGACTATCTGTTTGTACTAACTTTTGCTTATATACAATTTAGGTGGTCTACAACAAAACTTGCCATCTAGATCTAGAAAACTGAAATCTGTTGTCTCATATTCATCATTTAATTTCAAACCCAAATGTTTTTGGTATTACATCCTTGGGCCATTTTCATTCTGATATCATATAAGTTTCAGATCTTTTTTTTCTATGCTTGCAAACTGATAGAGGCTAATACCAATACATTCTCCGATGTTACCCTACCATGTTGGTTATTTGTTCAGCAATTTCTTGTTGGTCGAGGAGTTGACCTCGGTCTCTAGAACATTTTGCACACTTACAGCTAGTAGCCTTGCTGGGCTGTGACACTCTAATTTCTGACTAAACACTGGAGTGTAGATCAGGCAAGCTGCTGAGTCAGCATTCTGATTCTGTGCATGGAATGTTCAAACCAACGGAGAGTGGGGCCTGAGATCTCTAGAATAATCTATGCCAAGACACTGCACACAAATCTAATACCTGTCTGTGGTCTACACAAGGCTCAAACATTGCCCATATCCGTCCTTATATTAAATGTTTTATTTTAAAAATACTCAAGTAAAAGTAAGATGATTTAAATATACCATTTAAAAGAGATACCATTACAGACAGCATAGTAATGCAGTGGATAACAATGCTGCCCCAGTTAAGGGCCCCAGTTAAATTCTGAGCTTTTTTGGGGGAGTTTTATGAATTTTTTGTGTGTGTTTTTTAACCTCCCTAAAACATGCACTTATGTACATTAATTATGCTAGATTGTAACTAAGAATTATTTTGAGTGTGTATCTATATATGTATGGTGTCAGACATCCCGCTTGTTGTGAGTTCAAGTACATTGTATTTAGTGTTTTTGAGGCTCTATTGTCACCCTGCTCAAGGCAAAGTGGTGCCTGAGGATAGATGAATGAATAAAGAAAGCACCACTCAAGTGCTATAAGGAGATTACATCTGGTACTTTTTACTCTTGGTTATCAATGACTGCCATTTATATTTATTGACCATATAAAATATAATAATGCTGCCTTTACAAGTCTAAAAAGTATTTGTTTTTTCTGTTTCAGGCCTGACATAGCATAAACTTCATGATTCATCAAGAACATAGCTCTAGTAGTGGTTGTTAATATGGCATCTAGGCAAAAATGTCCTCCTGTTCTCAAGTGATCTGATCACAAGTGGACAGATTTGTATGTGACAGTGATCAGATTTGTATGTAAGATTGTAGGGTCTAAGGAAAGAGTGGCAAAAACATTTATCATCATCTGCTACATTTGTTTACAGGCAGAAATTTCCATATAAAATTCTATCTAATGTACCTGTATAGTTTGCTAATAAAATTATAAATGAAGAAGGCATAAGATGATGAATCATTACTGTCTGAGACATATTTGAGCCACTTTTGTTATGTGGACACATGCATCCCTGTACTGATGGGTTCAAGATTTGATCACAGAGGGTGCATGTGTGATCAGGGCCTAATTTATGACAGACTCAACTCTGTTAGTTAGCATTCTATTAGTTATCGCTGACTAGTTTTATTCAGTTGTCTGTGGCATTAGTATGAAAAACTGTGGAATCTGACCTGTTCGTGCAGATAGAAAGGTGAGATTTGACAGACTAAAGAACTATAGCATCACACTTCTAGGTATTACCATCAGCAGCTAGTTAACAAAAAAATAGAAAAAAATCAAATTAAACAGTTAAATAATTGACTTAATATAAAGTAGATCTTGGGCCCCACTAAATATCATATTAATTATAACAATTAATAAGCAAGTCATTCAAATTGGGGTTGACTTTTTCTTTTTTTTCTTGGAAAGTAATTATCTTAAAACAGTTTTTGCCAAGTATGATTGTTAAAGTTCTGTTTAGGATGCAGTGAAAAATGGGATTGGGGATAATTTATGATGCAAAGCTTAGAGAGACCATCAGATATTTTAATGGCCTTTGTTTTTAAGTGTCAATATTTGAATATGTGAATATATTGGGATTGGTTTTGCTCATCTTTTTGTGTATACATCATTGTCTGAAATTGAATCTCTTTGTTGACTTCCTCCACCCTCACACAAAAGGCATGGTTTCAATGCTATGTTCCTTTCCAGTACATTTTCATTCCATTGTGTTTTACAGGTATATCAGACAGACTGCTCATTACATGGTGTCATTTTTAAAAATTACATGTTTAAAAGTAGTTATCATACAGCTGTCATCAGTGAAATTATTCTTATTAACCGCAAATAAAGAGAAGTTTACAAAGCATGAACGGTATGTCCCAGGTACATCAACAGATAGAGAAAATTTGTTATTATTATTATTATTATTATTGTTGTTATTATTATTATTATTATTATTATTATTATTATTATTATTATTATTATT
>JAOVVF010032228.1:0-10854 GCA_028565595.1 Duopalatinus emarginatus | reverse complement strand
GTAGTTTTTATTGTCATTTCAACCATATACAGTGTTGTACAGTACATAGTGAAATGAAACAACGTTCCTCCAGGACCGAGGAGCTACACAGAACAATAGACTACACAGAAGAACGTAAAGTGCACGAGTGCGGTAGCTTGTGCAATGACGCCAGACAATTTACAATAAATACACAGGACTCAAGATTAAATGGGGGGGGGGGGTGTAGTGCAGACAACCCACTGGTAGTGGAAGCCGTAAGGTGCAGTTATGTCCATTTATGTATAAATGTATAAATGTAGCAGCAGTTATTGACCATATGGTATAATGTAAACATAGACATTTTGTTTAGCAGCCATATTGACCATTTTTGGTTGGATTGGATAAACCACGTTGGAGGATTTGCTACAGAACTTAGAATGGTTCTTTTCCAGATAATAACAGGTGCTGTTTGTTTTTATGTTTTCTTTACTTCCGGCTGAAATACTTTGCCAGATTCTGATTAATGACCCCTGATCTAATCTGAATTGGTCCAGACTGTAAGAACACCCTGGTACAGATCGGTGGTGGTGTTGGGTTTGTTCTGCTGGCATTCAATAGGGGACCCCTGGTACATCTACAAACCTCTGACAGCTGAACACTGTGTGTGTCTTCTTTCTGACATGTTACACTCACTGGTGCACTGATTTTTCTGGTACTTCATTATACTAGCAAGCACCTACCCACAGATTTTTAAATGTTTTTTAAATGATTAACTTTAAAAGTTAATGGTCAAACAGGATGGTTCAGGACGACCGGGTCGACATTCTGCAGCAGCTGGTTAATTATAAAACCTGTAAAACTCTTCAGGGTTGAAAAGACTTTCTAAAAGCCTCTTTCTCAGTCGTCATTGAGAAATCACACATCTTAGCTCGCTCCCGTAATTAGAGACGCTGTTCCAGGCCTGGGAGACGCAGCACGATGTTGCTGGCTAAAAGGAACAAATTGTTGGAGAAACCTTAAAAAAAAAAAAAAAAACGCGATGCGTATGACATGTGGAGCAAGACGTAAATATTTTATCTGGGTTGCAAAGGCCGGTGGATATCTGCTGGCGTTTCACCCTTTGATCTGCCTCTCTGAAGGACACACACTCGGTGTGTGTACGATCTCTCCGGTTTTGACGGTCTCTCAGGGCGACGCGTTTGATGTAACTTTAGTCGGCATTGCGATGGATCTGGGGATTTTTTGGCTGTCTGTAGTCGTGTAGACCTCCTGCGTAGAAGCAGCACAAATCTCCGGACATGCTCTCCGGGATGTGTCAGGTAGAACAGCGTGTGTGTGTGTGTGTGTGTGTGTGTGAATGACGTGTTTGGAGAAGTAATACTTTTCTAAGTAGTTAACACGTCTCAGAAGTGCAGACGTCTGATTATTTGCTGTGCTGGTTTCCGCCCTTTAAATGTCACATTCCAGGCAGAGGTAAGCTCCTTACGAACTTCCCGGATGATTCAGCACGGGACGGAATACAGAAATCGGGACACTAGATGAGGTTTATAAGGTCAAGACGTTGGGGATGTGATGTCACGGTGTGCAGGTTTTCACTGAAGTCAGGTGTTTTGTGTATAAATTAGGATGATCAGCATGTATTTATGTTGGCAGCCGTAGGCTTGTGGTTCAGGAACCAGTCTCAGGAACGCAGGAACCCACATGAGACAACTGAAATGCCCTTAAATAAGGCTTATTTCTATAGTTTTTTCTGTCGTGTATACATTACAGCACAGTTAAATTGGGAAGCTGGGGTCCGAGCCCAGGGTCGGCCATGATACAGTGACCCTGGAGCAGAGATCGTAGGGCAAGTCCCCAACAGCTTGGTGATGCTGAGGCTTGACCCCCTGAGCTTCTGCTCTGTAACCCAGAGCCTTAAATTTTATGCCACCACTGCCCCTAAACAAGGCAACTTCCAACTCCCAGCTGCTCCCTAGACACTGAGGATTTGGTTGCCCACTGCCCGGGGCAAGTGTTCTCACTGCCCCCTAGTGTTTAGTTTAGCAACCTCTCAGACGGGTTACCAAGCAAAGTAGGGTTCTCTTGGCTCACTATTGAACAACTTTTTCATTAGTCTGATTTTATGGTTCCATTGGGGAACACCACATTTCACATCACGAACCCAGGAAGCTTGGAAACATCATTCCATTAAAGGAACTTTAACAGGAGCCCAGGAATTGTCTGGATTTTTACAGGAACTCTTCAGTATTTTGTATCCTTTCACTAAGAACTTTACGAAACTCGGAAAGTAAAGTTTCATTTCCATTAAAGAAACTTTGAAAGCAACTGTAAAGCCAAAGAAAGATTCACAGCATCTCAGGAAATGGAGGTATATTTCCACTTCCCATGCAAACTTTATCAGGAAGTCAGGAACTATAGTTTTGTTCTTACTGAGGAACATTTGGCATGTTTTCACCTTTCATGTAGAAACGTCTGCATTTAAGACTTATTTCCAATACCGAAACTTTTACAGGTACTCAGGAACTGTTGGCACGTCTCCACAGGATGGGCTTTAATGGGAACATTAGGCACATTTCCACCAATAATCTTTTATGGGAACTTTATTATTCTTTTAGCCACAGGAACATTTAGAGGAGCTTGGCAGCTGTTTGAACAAGCCGAAGATTCTGGACTAAATATGGCTCAGTTAAGGTACTTATGGGCCAGTTAGTTGGGAACAGCAAGTTCAAACCTGGCCCAACTTTAGCGGCCACAATCAGGGATTGTCATGGTATGCAGCTTTTGGGCCACATGCGGTCCTCATGCAGCCCACCATTTGAAATAATTTACATTTTTGGGCCCAAACTGGACTGTAGCCCACCATATACTTTGTAACTGAGTTCTTAATGAAGTCACCATCATTCCACTGCTGTATTTAGGCCAGATCGAGGCCATGACTCTGACCTTAGTTGGTTATCTGAAGTCTACAAACCAGGACCCGTGGGGGACGGTAGCTCTACTGAGCATTCACCGCATGACCAGTCCTCATCAAATGGTTTTTCAAGTTCTACTGAACCCTCTTCTCCACCAATTCAGAAAATTTTCAGGCTTGTTTTTTTTTTTCTTCAGGCTCCACACAAGTGACAAAGCAGATCATTTCCATGAAACGTAACCGGTGACTCAAAAAAAAAAAAAAAAACCACCAAGGGGCGATGTTCCTAGTGACATGCTGCCAAAATGCTGCCAACAAAAGACATGAAGTGTGAAATTGTGCTTCATTTGTATGCAGCTGGTTTAAAAATACACTAATGTTAGCACTGGATTTGTGCAATAAATCAAAATAACAACACATTTTCAACACCCCCCCCCCTCTTCCCCACCACCACCGCCAATGTTCACTGTGTTTCTATGCTGTAAAAATAATCTAAATATTGTGTAGTTTGGCCAACTTTTGTTCTTTAACATAATTAAGCCCCAGATCCAGAAACGAAGTAGGAATCGTCACTAACTTGAACCCGAGAACTTTTTCCTCCGAGACTTCTGGAAATACATTTAATATTCCACCATATTTCACAGACTAACTTTGCACTGCAGCAGGACTATATGTCGTGCGCTTCATTTCCACACAGAGGCTTACAGGACTAGAAAATGCATTATTTACGTTTTGTTATAATCATTAAGAAACGCTGATGTTCGGTTTCATCTCGCAACGAGGCTACTCTATTATTTATGGCGGCTCTTCCCCTTCTCAGCCGATATCCAGAGCAGCCATTTGCAACTTCGTATATGAGTAGAGGAAAAAAGTCATTACCGCCACAAATTACTTCTCGTTAAATCCAGGCAGATTAAAGCGACCGGCTGCCTCCTTACTGTTGTCAATACTCCGAGTTCAAACACCGGCTGCATTACCAGCATCTAAATGCCTTAATGTGTAATCACTGGAGATGGAATGAAGCTCTATGATACCTATTTGCAAGAAGAGCTCACTTTTTCTACAGAACATTTACGTTTACATTTACGGCATTCGGCAGACGTTCTTATCCAGAGCGACTTACAAGGTTACTGGTATTACTAGTTGGCCAACGTAGTGTTAGGAGTCTTGCCCAATGATCCTTATTGGTGTAGCACAGACTGGCAGCCCAGACCAGGAATCGAACCCTGGTGTCTCACATGGGAGCCACTGATGTTACCACTGTACCACACCTTATTACCGCCTTATTCCTGAGGAAACCATGGCATGTCTTCATCCACCTGCCTGGAGAAATGGGCTACCCTTGTTCCATCCAAGAGGACAATGAGCTGCCACGCCCTTCTTGAGACACCAAATTATGCTTAGAGGAATCTTGTGGGTTTTGGGTTTTGCCATTCCTGGATTGTGGAGTCCATGACCCAGGATATTTCTGCATCCCATGGGAGACCTTCGAATTATTAGACTGGTGTACCAGTTTTTCTGGCCCTTCTGTTTATAACCTAGCTCGTCGTTACGTTTGAGAAGACGGATGTCTGTAATAATAAAAAAAGAGAAGGTAAAAGTTAAAGGCTCATTAAATTATTATAACCATCACCGCTTTAATGAACTCTATTTTAAACCCGGTGCAGGAAGCAGCTTTTCACCAGCAAAACTTTTTTTTATCAAGCTAATAACTCAGGTTTATAAAAATAAATATATAAATAAATAAGTCCACCAAAAGGCCTATATGTCCAGCCAATAAATAAAGATTATGACCGAGGAGCGAGAGGCTCAGGAGGGATTTCCTTTTGGACTCGGCCACTCGGCCACTACTGGAGCATTCTAGTACTCAACATAAAGTCCGTCATCTTTTCCATTCAGTTCAAACTTTTGTACAGACGTCTAACTTTTAAGTGTAGCACCAACAACTTTGGAGAGTTTTATATAGAGGATTGTGTAACATAAGCACCCTCGATTTAAAGTTTATCCAGTTTGGCCCAAGGTGAAACCACGGGGGTCCTGATCTGCTCGAATCTGTCTTTCTCTAAACACGGCTTGAGTCAAGGGCACTGAAACAACATTTTGCCTGGAGTGAATACGAGTAATGAACTAGTAACTGTTTCTCTGGCTGAGGGTTGCGTTTTGCTGTGATTTGGTCCAGGCGATTCCAGTCGTATATATATGTGAACCAGTAACCCTGATTAAGACTGCATGGGTTGTGGCCTCTGGGGGTTTTGCTGAGGTTATGTCCTAGTGCACCATGTTCTTATTTTGCTTGCTGTATAAGCTAGGGACAGACGACACACTGCTAAATACCCCTAAAAAAGCTTCGTGTGACACTTTAATCAGTTTTTTTTTATACCTTCAACCTGCCAACGCATCTTCTCCTGGCCAAAACCAGCAAATGGTCATGTGTAATAATCAATATACAGTCGTCCCTCGCAGTATCGCCGTTTAATTATTGCGGCTTTAATGTAAAATATAAATTTAATTCTGTATCACAGGCTTCTGTGGTATGTAGGTCTATATAATATTTATTATTTGTGCCTGAAAAATGTATAACAATATAAAAAATGTTAATTCAAATGAATTAAAAGAATATTAAATCGAAATAAAATACAGTATGTACAGGTAGGTCTGGGCGATATGACCTCAAATCAGTATCACGATTAATTGAACGTTAATAAATTTTTCCTCGATAACGATAATTTTTCCTCGATTTTTGTTGCTGTTCCTAGTTTACCAACACAGACTGTGTATTAAAGTATTAAAGCCGAGATATTTTTATACAGTGCATATCTTTATGATTTAAAAAATAATTGAAGGAAACAATTGAACGTGAACTATTTATGCTTATTTATTGAATATTTTGAACAACTGTAATCAAAGTGCACATCAGTTGAAATTAAAACACCTTATGTTAAAGGTCAAATGTTAGTTTTAATGTAAATAGAAAGTTCTATGAAATGTAAAAAAATAAATAAATTGCATTTCTCTGCATTTCTCCACAATATTTGCATTTGGCTTCTTTTTGTTCGAGTTCATCTTCACTGAAATCAAAATGCACCCAAACAGACGCCGTCTACAAGCTGCGCACTCGGTTCCGTATTTAAGTTCACCTCCATGACGCTTGCTAACTGAAGACTGGATGGTGCCGAGTCACATGACTAGACCCGCGGTCCCTTAAAGGGACAGTACATGAACAAGCACCACGGAGAAAGGATTAAGAGAAATGGGCGAGATCATGTTAATTAGAGGGTCTGAATGTCAGTTTTGGTTAGATTTCGATTAATTGCCGAGCCCTATTTGCAGGTATGTCATCAGCGGATGAATACAACCTTATTCACATGACCCAGGAAGCAGTTGGGGGTGACTGGTGCCATGCTTAAGAGCACTGCAGGGATCGATCTGGTTCACAAGGCTGGTTCCTTAACCACAAGCCCACTGCTGCTCCAGATGCCGTAAACGTAAAATGATACGGAATTTCCATCATGGTCATCTAATATCCCCTCGCTTCCACTGCGGTTCCTTCTGACCAAGGCTTCTGACCGGTCGTATAAACGAGATGACCGTAGGTTGGTCTGGATAAAGGGCGTCACTGATTGTTATTGATAAAAATGGGGAAGGTGGTGTTTTTGATCATCAATCCCAGAGCTGCCCTTTCACGGTAGTCCGGTTTTATACCACATCTCATGTATCGGAGGGAATTGCTTGATAAGAGATGACTGTTGGATAGTTGTCAAGGGCCAATTTCTGACAGTAGTATCACCTCCAGCACTTCTAATCCTCCGATACAAATCTGACCCACGGGCCAAGAAACGGATTACTGCCATTTCTCAGAACTTTCAATGACTTCAGATCCTCAAGTCTTCAGTACTGCACCACCTCTCAGCCATGCCCCAGGCCAGATCGTTCTCCAACCGCTCTGCCTTTAATCCTCCCCAAACAGCTCTCAGACTGGTCGATAGATCCGGGAGTAAATTTCAAGCCTGCGGTTTTAAAGTTCGGCCGAAAAGAGCGACAATATGTTCCTTCTTTATTCCTTCTTAAATAGATTGTAGGCTTGGGAGTGGATTCAGAAGTCAAACAAAGGAGTCGAAAGGACAGAGTGTTGTGGAGCCAGGTTCATTTGAGAACATTAATAATGGATTACCTCATTATTCCGTCCAAGAGATCTTTTGGATAATCCGCTACCTCTGTCATGGAAAGGACTTAAGCCTTTTATGGCTAAATAAAAGAAGCAGAGTAGTGGTTTTAAGGTGGCGGGCGTTTGTAAGAAGCATTAAAATGTAGCCGTAATGAACTTACAGAGGTCACTGGGATTCCAAATGAATCAAAATGACCGCCAGTGAAACTGAAGTCAGTTCCTTGTTGTTGGTGGATCAAATTCTTTGTCATGTTGGGAACTTCCCAATGTTCACATCAGGTTTTTCAGTTTTGATGGCAAAAGTGGGTGGATCGCAGTCTTTCATAAGGCTTTTCAACTGCCCCCCCGCCAAAAAAAAAAAAAGTTATCTCACTTAATCTGTGGCCTAAATTATTTGACAATTTTTGAATATTTTTTTTCTATTTCCACAACCTTCCTAGTCATTAAATATTGCAATGGACACTTCTGTTTATCACACAGGAAGCTCAGCGGTAGCTCAGTTATGACATTTGACTGCTTTTTAGAAGGTTGTTATTTCAAATCCTACCACCAGATCAATGTCAAGTCGCTCTGGATAAGGTCGTGTCGTCAACCAAATGGTATCATGTAAACCCTCGGGCAAAATTTTTGCGGGTAAACAAACTTATACCAAACGCAGGGGCTTGGTGAGAATCATATAGTCTGAACTTTTATAGTTTCGCATTTGAATTAACGTAATTTTTATGATATTATTTTTTTTGTTGTCCTTGGTTGAAGAGTTGCAAAGTGAGTGAAATCAGACAGTCCTTTTAGTCACGTTTAGCTATGACGTTGATAGAATTTCTAACAAAAGCTAGACGACGAAGTAAAAGCCGAACTTGTTGTCATATTGTGTCACTTGTATGGAGCAAAAGCTAACCTAGCGATCACTGTCTGCTATGCTAACTCCATATTTAGTAGCTTGATGTTTGACCCTGCCCTTGTTTGCCATGCTCTTTGGGTTCTCTCTGATTCCTGAAACTAAATCAGACATTGAAAACCGTAGTAATGCATGCACCAAGGCTTTGAGGAGTACTTACCTTACCTTCTCTATCTGTCTCTACCTGCTCCCCACAGAGTTGTCTCCAGAGGAGAAAGCCCAGCGCGTAGCGAGGGCAATCCGGAAGCAGGCGGCCGAGGTACGCGAGCGCTGGGAGAGGCTACTCGGACACGTGGGAGGTTGGCACGAGCAGGTGGAACGCTCTCTGGAGAAACTCCAGGACCTGCAGAGCGCCATGGACCAGCTGGACGTGCACCTGAGCCGACCCGAGGAGGTCAAAGGACGCTGGCAGCCTGTCGGGGACCTGCTCATCGACTCGCTGCAGGACCACATCGACAAAACCATGGTGCGTGAATACGGATATGGATGTTAAATACGTGGCCACATGCAAACTTGCATGGATCAGATTAGGATGGATATATTAATTAATAACATACCATTAAAACGTGACTAAATTGTAAATATTATAGCGCGCTATACGCTAACCATCCATCTGTTCCTCGTTAGTCACAAGCAGTGTATTTTTGAACATATGGTGGCAGATTAACTCAAAAAAGCGCTAATTATATCACTTCCAGCGATGGTGGGGGTGGCTAGTTTACTGGGTGATTAACTAAAAACATGCATGCAAATAAACACAGGTGCACTTTGGCTAATTAGCATTTGGCAGCGTTATGTAGCATCTTGTATTGTGTGTTGTCTAGAGTGCAACTTAGTATTAGTCATATTTATAGTGTAATAAACAGGGTGATTGGTGGGTGAGGTGATTAGAATATTGGGCTTTATATAATGACACCATTTGGGATCAAAACCCCGTAAGACAAACATGCGCTAGTTAACGAACAGCTAGCTAATTTTATGTTTTAATATTGGATGTAGCATTTGTTTTTTGTAATCTAGTGTAGCGTACAACATAATATCAGTAGGATATCAAAAACAGGTTGATGGCTAAGTGAGGTCACCATTAGCTGTATCCGAAACCACCGAACGCACTCATCACCGTTAATAAACATGCTCTCAGAATCATGCGCATACGTTAGAGACCCTTCAGCCCACAAGAAGGGGGTCAATGGTCATCTAATTAAGAAGAACTATTTTTTTAAGGAGGCGTTTGGGTCATCATTAGCAGTTTTACCCCTGTCGCTCAGACAGCACGGTTATTGACTCCTCACTATTATCCGACTCCACGGAGCTGAGAAGTTAATTATGCGTGTAGCGTTTTGTGGGTTTTGAAACGTGTGGTTAAATAAGTAAGAAATAAAACACGTGACTGTGGTGTGATGAGGCAGGGATACTGTTTACATAATCATTAGTTAGCATGTTTTATTCGTCTTCTACCACAGCGGAAGTACCGATTCTTATTTATCAAACAACACGTTTTTGTTGTACTTTTTGTCCGTTTCTTGTTACATTTAATTTCCTATTACAGTACCATCGAAGTACTCGTGGGTGTTGCCGAAATTCAGTCTTAATTGGACGTGTCCCATTCACATTTCATAATTATTCATTTGGACCCCCCCACATTTAACATAAAATATTAAGTTCACCCAGCGCTGTTTTTGTTGCTACGTGAAAGAATCCATTCGACTTGATTGACAGGAGAAAACACACCAATGAAAGTCCGTCCAGGTTTTCCAGGTTGCCTACAACAACTCACTGCATGTCAGTGAAGTGACATGTATATAGACAGTAAAGGTGCAGATTAGAGGTCTGCACTGGGATCGGGTCCCATGGGACCCGATGCAAATCTTGCGGAAACAGGCGGTTTGCACTTAGCTGTGGGCGGGAATGGGCGGCTAATACAAAACACTGCAGGATTATAGACTATAGCTTAAAGGTAATACTAAATAAATAAAATACAGAGAATGAGAATATTAAACTACCTTTATGTCATTTAAAAACTACATGAAAATAATGAAATAGGAGCGTTATTCCTGACAAGTGCGTCGAAAGCTGCTGGTCAGGAAAACGAAACAAACCACAAGAATCTCTTTATTAATAATGGCCTATATTACGTTTTCTCCTGCCGGATGAAGAAAACACAAAATCAATACATGTCCATCAGTGTGCGGGAATAATTCTTATAGCGTCGCAGGTTGTGGGTGGGAGCGGACATACACATCGCAGGAACGGGCGGACACGTTGCACACACGTTGCAGTCGCGGGCGGTAATGGTCAGAAACTCGCCGGGAGCGGGATGAGAAAACAGTCCCGCGCAGTTCTCTAGTGCATACTGCTTCACACTGGAGGAGGTAATTAACATCAGCCCCATTGCTATCTAACAATGTCTAGCTTTAGCTAAAAACCTTATTCTTTTGTTATATGTCCTCAAAATCAACCCAAGGCCACGTTAAATGAGTGTTCAACTAAACAATGAACTTCAACTAAGCTCCGCCTTATTTACTGTCAGTAACAGTGGGCTGTTCTCGTTTGTTTTTTTCCAATGTAAATGTTAGTGCAGTTAACTGGCTAGTCATTGTTAGGAAATTTGTCAGCTAGCTTAAGTTAGCTGTTATCATTTCAACCTGGTAAAAATACACCAGATTTAATTTCCCCCATCCCCCCCCCCCACACACACATGTGCTAGCATTAGCACATGTCTTCGCTAGCTCGAATCTGAGGACATCAGCAGCAAACACACACGTGCACAAACACACAGCCTCTGTAATCGACACTTAAATTCAGAATTTCTCTCTGTGTGTGTGTGTGTGTGTGTGTGTGTGTGTGTGTGTGTGTGTGTGTGTGTGTGTGTCTGTGTGTGTGTAGGCGTTCCGGGATGAGGTGGCTCCTCTGAAGCAG
>JAOVVF010032226.1:0-10858 GCA_028565595.1 Duopalatinus emarginatus | reverse complement strand
AGAATCTACAATTAAATCTAATAAAAAATATACATCACAAAACAATACAATACTACCTGTTATATTTTTGAAGGAAAAATTATTAGCAATTATTCGCAAGATCCAGGCATTCATAAACACAAGAAAATATTTCATATGCGGAAAATAACGAGGATACAAAATTAAAATGAATGAAGAAATAAATCGACTCATGGTTATTAATAGGATGGACCGACGTAATTCAGTAAAATGCTCCGATAGCGCAGTGGAATTATCCCGCGTGTGCGTGTGATGCGTTATTGTGTAACAAGGTGCCTGTTTCGAATCCCACTTAGTGATATAAATTCTTTTTTTTCTTGTTAATGTGTTTGTATTCGTATACGTTGGCATCCATGTGTATTTGTTAATGAAATGTATTCCGCAATTAGATTGCTCCAGTGAGTGATGTGTACGGTGGCCGAGAAAGCCCATCGCACTGCAAGTTAAAAAAAGTGCTTTAAATTCTTAAAACACAAGCACCAGAATGACAACACCTGCACAACATTAACAAAACGTGCTGCAAATTCTCAAACGTGCTGCAAATACTGAAAACACATGCAAAAAGACTTTCAGAAGAACACTTAAGGAAGTGAAAGTTGACAGAATGACACTGAAAGTGGACGGAACCACTCAAGAGTGAGCTGCATGGACCGCTCAACTTAGTTTTAACTATTCACTGTGCGATTCCTGAGGAGGAATATATATGAACACGAGAAACTTTTAAATGTTGTGCAGGTGTTGTCATTCTGATGTTGTTTTTTTTTGTTCTTTGCAGTGCGTTTTTAACTTAACACCATAGGGAGGGATGTGGCAGAAAGGTGCTTTTTGTGGTTTAAACTAATCATCTGCAAAGATCTTGGGCACACACACACAGAAAAACATGCCAAAAGACCTTGAATGAGGAATTGTGGTCATGTAATAATCAGGAGCCACAGTGGACTGTTGCTGAAAAGAAGGAGGAAGTAGTGCAGAAAGTAGTGCAGAAAGTGGAGCAAATGTGACCGAACTATTGTACATTTAAATGGTGGTTTTTTTTTTTTGCTGGTGTTTTGAGCTTGCTCTTGTCCCCTCAGTAGGTGTTCTCATGCTGAACACAGTTCCAACAGCCTCAGAATTTATCTCATGCTGCTTTGAGGTATTGGCTAATGGCTCAGTGGTGTACAGACTGAACAACACCGTGGAGGCTATTGAGACGAGCTGGAACTCTGTGAGTACACTGAGTCACACACTTTACACAAAATCTAATATTACATCAGAAACATGGTATTACTCCAAACAGCTTCTGTAGCACAACGGTGAGAAGCTCAGGGCTGATCCACAGTCCTCAACTCACCACTAACACACTTCTCTTCTGTTTATTGATCACTTACTGTGCTGGGGTTATTATCCTGTTTGTAGTGCACTAATATAGTGACATCACTATATTCACCCTGCCCCCTAATGAAAGTGAAGTGATTGAGCTACTGTGCTTGCACACAAAGGAATTTGATCCTTTTATTTCATCCATCTGTACAGTGAAACTCACACTAGTGAATGCTCACACTAGGGGGCAGTAAAGACCCCTGCCAAGAGAGGTGGGGACAGATTTTCAACTAGAAGACCACATTAAACAAAGCATTTGAATAAATAAATGTATGAATTATAAACATATTTCTAGTCATTTTCTATCTGTTTCAAGCTTGAAATAGTTTTGTCATTTTATGTATATTTTAATGATGTATACAAGCCTTAATTGTGCTTATATAAGCTTTCTATAACAGTTTGTGTGTGTGTGCCTGTATGTGTGTAGAAGTCACCCATAAAGGATGGAGAGGGAAATGTGGACAAAGACATTGTCATATCCTATGGGCAGAACTGGATCATGCTAATTAGGAATATCTTAGATATTTACTTCAGTTATCAGGGTGAAGATATAAAGGTAAATTAATATTTTCATACATTTTCTTTTTCTGAATAAACACTGTATATCGCTCTTACATACTCTTACACTTGCTTTTGTTGATATTATTAAACAGGATGTACACAAAGTTCAATGTACAGGTACGTCATTATTATTATTATTACTATTATTATTATTAATATTACTACCCATTATTACACACTGCTGTTAAATTCTTGATTGTGAATAATAATCAGGTGTTGATTAATTTTTTATAACAGCAGCTCTGAGAGTAGAGCAGGTTTATATTAATACACTCATTCTACTATGTTATGGTTTCTGTACTAACAGATCATTTAGAAGCGTGTAAATCAGCCGCTCCACATAAACCAATTTTAAAAATGAATTGAGTTAAGGTTTCTGTACTGAGATGTTTGACATTTATGGAAGGAGTCTCCAGTAAAATAAACCTATAACTATAAACAAAATCACATTACTAACATTTTATTCAAGCTTTGTACTGTCGAGTAAAATCGTTCTCCTTTCCTGTGTTTAAAGAGTGTTGTTTTAAATGTCTGTCTGTCTTCTTGCAGCTTTTTGCAAAGCAGAACAAGCTAATCCTTTGACTGAAGGTGAGACACAGTGAGAGTGGTGGAAGGGGTTAAAGTGGAGAGAAGAGTGGAAAGAGTGTGTGTGTGTGTGGGGGGGTGCGAGGGGTAAGTGGGGTGAGGTGGGTGAGAGGGTTCTTCTGCAATGGCATGGGCAGAGTCAGACATTCTAAACATCCAAATGTCCAGAACCCATTTACAGCAGTGACATGAATTCTTTTTTAAGCCACCTGAGACAACAGAATTCCTAAACAAATCAGTTCATTATATGTGTTACACATATTAGTTGCTGAGTCAGCTCTGAATAATAAACTGAATAAGGGATGATGTGATTCAGAAATACACAGCTCTGTGTAAATACAACAGTTTAGGAAAGTGAAAGTGAAGTGAAAGTGAACTATTTGCCTACTGTGTTTGCACACAGAGGAATGTGACCTCCGCATTAACCCATCCGTGCAGTGAAACACACATACCAGTGAACACTAGGGGGCAGTGAACACGCTTGCCCGGAGCAGGGGGCAGCCCCAAACCATGGCGCTTGGGGAGCAGTTGGGGGAATTAGATGCCTTGCTCAAGGGCACCTCAGTTGTGTCTTGCCCTGGGCAGGGATCGAACCCGCAACCTTCCAGTCACGAGACCGGTTCACTAACCACTAGGCCACATCTTGTGTTACTTATCTTAATGCGCGTATGACAGTGTAAACAGGTGTGTGTGTGTGTGTGCATATGCATATATATGCTTGTATATATAGACCAACAGTTCTAAGGCATGCTGTAGGTTTACACATGCAACACCTAGGGGCAGGGGATGTAATTAGAATGCAGGTGTTACTATGCTGGAGCAGTGTTTAGCCTGTTGGATGTGAAATGGCTAGTGGAGAGACAGTGTTGCCAGCTCCTCAGTAAGGAAAGTAGCGATTGGCTGTCTTAAAAGCCAATCAATGATGTCATTGCACAATTTGTACAATTGTCATTTGCATGTAGCTATTTGAAGCTGTAGAGGAAAGGATTAACATTGTGGGGGAGAAAAAAATGGAGTAAAAAGGAAGTAAAAAAAACCCTAAATATGTTAGATAAACTTCTTCAGTTGAGTCTTCATTGAAATAGGCTGTCATGTCTTAAAAAAGCTTCATGACTTTAATACTTTGTCTAGACCCACATTACATAAATCATGTGTACTGTAACTGTGTACCGCACAGATTAATCCAACTGTAAGCAGTGCTAAGAAATGTTCCCATATCAGTCTGTTATCAGTTTTCAAATACACAGCTGTGTTTGAATTGGCCTCCTGGACCTCCTGGAAAAAAGGAAATTAATATCACATTTCTTTTCTCTATTTTGTAGCGAAAATGTATTGCATCATGAAGCAATAACAGCAATATGTATCGTATTGTGAAATTTGTGTATCATTGCACCCCTAGTGTGTATATGCAAAGTCAATATAAGACAAGTCAGTTCACTCACTGCCATCTTTGGTAACACTTCTGGGCTGTCATTCTGAGTCATATAAGTCATATAAACTCCTGTCTCTTCGAATTGGGAGATGTCTATTTCTGTGAAATTACCGATGAAAATACATGTTTAAAATCACTGGTAGAATCTGATTTTCTGAATTGCTTTTGCTCTTGGATTAATATAACACAGAAAAATAAGATTTTTTTATGTTTGTCTGGCTACTACGCATGCACATCCCTCATCCGTAACAGTTTAGGCCCATAATCCCTCTTTTGACACCTTTACTAATATGCTGATTGGTTCTTTCTATTGACGGGCGAGACTTATGTAAAGCAGTTGCCATAAGCGATATCGCTTTTCATCTTCATAGAATGACTTATCTCTATATATTGTAAGATCTCTGGTATATGTATATATGTACGTACACACACACACACACACACAAGGTTCTTTGCCTCTAACGGTTTCTGTCTTTCTCTCTCACTCTCTCAGACACCAGACTAAACACTGCCTCTAAGGCTGGGATTAGTGTCTTCATTGTCATCATCATTGCCATCGGCTGCACAATATTGAAAATTTGAAAATACTACAGGTTGGTGCCACACACAGTGCAGGCGCTCCAGACAGGTTTAAGGAGCTATTGTGGGGAGGATTTATTCATACCCTATTATAAAGGAATACCCCCCAAAAATTTTTTTCTAGTGTTTTCTTTTTTTTATTTACAGTTTAAGCATGAATGTTGAATGACCTATTCCTGTCTCTCTTTTAAAGGAAACGCTCCAGGTTTCATTGTGTCAATGATGAACAGCGGGAAACAACTGTGTGATTCACCGACACACTTTAATGCTCCACTGTGTGTATATTATTAACTCACTTGCAGCTTGATTAGCAGCTAGCAAGTCCAGATAAACAGTTAACAACAGTATTTCATCACCAAAAACTCATAACAAACTATTGTACACACTATTGTTACACTATTATTTTAAATCTGATTTTTAAAACATATTACATCCCTTACACACACACACACACACACACACACACTTTCATAAGTGCTTGAAAGCATACAGGACATATTTAACCACATTATATACAGTATTTAAGTCTCTTCTGCGGATTTGTGACAAGTGTGTAACTGAAGACTTTGTATTTTACTATACATATTTTTGTATAGAATTTTTATATTTAGTGTGCTTATATTATAAGCTTGCTTTATTTGTTTTCAGAAAAATATGCATTTAAGATTAAGATGAGACTCGAATGTAACTGAGCCCCATTTTTGATAAACTTCGCCCCCCATGTATAATTCTCACATAACTTTGGAAAATTTCTGTGTCTACTTTTAATATGGAGCTAACTGTATAGCTGATCATTTAGGTTATATTTTGGATTTAATATAGTTTATGAATTTATATTTCATATATAAATACATATACATGTATATAACTGAATATCCACTTCTATAAATAAAACTAATATGAACTCATCTATAATAGAATGTATAATATATATTCATGTTATTATTATTGTTATTATTATTATTATTATTATTAATAATATTATTATTATTATTAATAATAATAATAGCATTCTTATAAGCATTATTATTATTATAAGAGCAATTATTATCAAGTAGTAGTACCACTACTACTTGATAGTAATTGTTGTTATAATAATAATAATGCTTATAAGAATGCTATTTTTATTATTGCTATGTAGTAGCAACACAGTACTTGCGTGGAGTGAGTACTATAGGTTTTGATTTAGGTTTTTTCCCCCTACATAGTAAATTTTATACATTGTAATCTGAATTATTTGTAGAATTCTTGTAGCTCATTCTTTCTCTTCTGTCTGTGCTACATTTTATTGACGATCTAATTTTATTAACATGTTGATTATGTGTGATTATTGCTTTGCTTTGCTTAAACTGCCAATAAAGTGTGTAACACCCTGTGTGAGGTTTATTTTTGTTGGTTTCTTGTAGATACACAATATGGCTAAAAATGTCAATCCCATATTTATTCTCGTTTTGTGGGGATGGCTGTGGGGAGCATTACTGAAATTAGACATTAATGATGTGTAAGTGAGAAGGTTTGGGGTTCAGTCAGTGTTCAGTGGGATTGAGGTCAGGACTCTCGTGTTCTTCCACTCCAACTTTAACACACCATGTCTTCATGGAGCTCGTTTGGTGTACAGGGACATTGTCATGCTGGATCAGGTTTGCTTCTTTAAGTTCTAGTAAACACAAATTGTAATGTTACAGCAAACAAACATATTCTTATAATTGTGTTTAAAACAGTTCAGAGAAGAAACACAAATGGGTGTGATGGTCAGGGGGCACCTACCTTTTTTTTGTGTTTAGCTATTTGTGCATAAATCAACAAGCCAACAGATAGTTTGGTCAAAAAAAAAAATCCTGTCAGTCCTGCAGACAAGGTTTTGTTACAGACTCAGATTTTCTGAAGTACATTAATGACTGCAGCTGTGGTGTGTTCCTGTCAGGTACAGTGCAAAACAAATTAAATAAATAAATAAACACAAATCAAGATTTTTACATGAATCAAGTAAAATTATCTGCCAATATAGTAAGTAAATTTATCTTGTTAAGATTTCTTAAAATAAAAAACACTTTCTAAAACCTAGATTATTTATCTTGCATACAAAATCTATTCAAGTCAGTTCTTCTTGGAACAGGAGTTATATACTTGTTTCGATTTCCGTTTGCAATGTAGATTTAAAACCACTCATAACACAACTTGTAATGGGACAGAATAACAGTTTCAGAAGCCGTGTACTGAAAAGTGCACAAAGAGCAGAATGTTAAAACATGTAGTGTCCAAATATGTAGTATTAATTAAACAATACATGAAATGTTTAAGATAAGATAAGATAAGATAAGATAATCCTTTATTAATCCCGCAATGGGGAAATTTGCAAGGCAGTGTGTTTCCGCCCAGTTTGACATATAGCTCACTGTGGTCAGTAATCTATTTAATTCATTCCATAAATTAATGGCCCAGGGTAATTATATTTGGTATACTCATATCATTTTATTAATTAATTAATTAATAAAAAAAAGAATAAAATATTACAAATATACACAACCTCAAGTTTCATTATGAGTAGCTATATGAAGAACACATTTTTTTCTGATTTTAATACTGAATACTTGAAAAGTTTTTAAGCTTTGAATCACTTGATGTTAGTAAGATGGCAGACATAGTATGTCTGAGGTTGTGTGTAAAATTCTGAAGAACCCAAGTTTGTAGATGTGGATTTCCCCTAAATGTAATGGACCTGAAATGAAGCAGTTGGTGGTTTACTTTCTTCTTCTTTATATTTGAACATGATACAAGTTAAAGCAGAGTGAATGCTTTGTAGATGCTTTTATGAGCAAAATGTTGTCCAAAAAAAACCCTGATTAATCATTGTTAGGAAAAAAAGCATGGACTAGGTAAGAAGTGTGGGGGTGTGTATTGTAAATCCCCCCCTCCCCTCTCTCTTTGTGTGTGTGTGTGTGTGTGTGTGTGTGTGCATGATTACAGTTATAAGTATAGCCGCAAGCAGCAATGTTCGGGTCCAAGCTGTCTGGCGGAAGTCAGCCTGACCTGAAAGTAGGCATCAAGTTTATTCACTGATTGCAGTTGTGGCAGTATTTGGTGTCAATAGCTTAAGGTTAACCTGGTGAGATGATTCCTGAAGCCTGACTGGCTAATGGTGGCCATGTTAGATTTGGTATTCAAGTAAAGGTGCACTATACACTTAGAAATTAGTGCCCAGATACAGCATATGAAGTTTCTGGTTGGATCAAACTCACAGTTCCTGAGTAACTCTTATTTTGATGTAACCATGCCCCTGTTTAATGGATACGCCGACAATTTTGTCATGTCAATCAAGTACTTAAAGGCTGGTGTAAATCTGATAAAGGATGTACGAGCTTCAGCTATGTAAGTAATTTTAAGCACCACCTCAGCATTACTGATAGGCATGTGGTGGCCAAATTTCTTAGACTGTCTTAAAAATTAAGGAAGTAGTTTGCAAAAGTAAGTTTTTCACATTATGCAAAATATAGAGAATTCAGTGGGTGGAGCTAGGAATTTCAAATGTCAGTTGTGTTTGGAATTAGACCCCACATGCAGCCCAGCTACACTTTTAAGCATTGCCAAAAATTAGTTATGACTATTTGAACTCGTTAAAACATGAATAGCTCTGCCTATAAACCATGATTAGATTAAATGGAGTGGATAGATGGACTCAATAATCAAACAAAAACAAAAAACAAAAAGTTTTGTTTTAATGTTAACCTGGTCAAATGCCCCCTGGCAGCTGATTGGCCGATGGCAGCCATGTTTGTTTTAATAAGCAAGAAAATGTACATTCCTCACAGAAATTTTGTATGTAGACATGCCCACAACTGTGCAGACATTCACAGACTCTTATGTCAATCAAGTCTTTGAAGTCGGTTGTAAATATGATAAAGCATTTATGAGTTACAGATGTATAAGAGATTTAAGATCCTCCTTTGATTTGCATTGTGGATTGCATGTTGTTTGCAAATCTAGATTAAGGGCAGACGCTCTGCTGATCAGTTTGATACCAAACTTGTGATGATGCATCCAAAATCCAGGGATTGGTTCACAAACGTTTTGCGTATTATGCAAATTATAAAAAATTTAAGTGGGCAGAGCATATGGGTTTTATGTTATTTAGGACTAACAGTATATAAGCTACGACTATCAAAGCGCTTGGCTTTGCTGTAGCGCCACCTATTGTCCAATTGGGCTGAGCCCAATGCTTTTTTTAAAATGCTTTTTTAGCTAATTATGTTAAGTGAAACAATAAAATTTTATCTTCAGTGCATTGATTCATGGCATGAATATTTGAGATTACTGTAGTACTTCTTATTTGGGCAACTAATTCCTCACTTCTACAGCCACCAGAATATGAAGCTTTTAGTTTTACCCTTCCACCTCAAAATGCTGTATACACTACACTGAGCCTTAGTAAATAAGTGTTTTATGAGTTTTATACATTTCTTTGCATGTTGTCCAGATTACAAACACAGAAAACTAAACCTGAATTCCAATTTAAATGTTCTGTTCCATCTTAAAACCCGAAGACGTTAAGTTCAAAGCTCCTAAAACTCTTTAGCCTGAAGACTGTTGCCACAGCAGCATTTAAGGTTGAATGGTAAATTCGAACAATTTAATCTAACATCTTCATATGAGTGATTTACTGAAGGTAATAAAGTGTATTTAAGAAAGCTACATAGCAGCTACTTAGAAGCAGAACCTTGACCTGTGCGGCTTGTGTGCCTTAGTGAAGATGCAAGCCATGTGACCAATAATTAGTGTGAGACAGGCAGACAAAAGGGATAATTACTAACAAGGAATGGTATGATCCACGTTAAGGGTGTGTGAAAACGTATTACAAGATTTCCCCAGGCATGGATCCTGTAAATATTGTAATATTTAACATGACAGGTTAGAAGAATATATAAATGTTTTGAAATATTGTCCAAGTCTTAACAGGGGGCTCAGACCCCTCCCCCCATAATTTGCGCCCTGCTATTATTCACACCCTGATTACAGTTAAAGTTCTAAATTTCATGTAACTGAATAAAGTTCCTGGCATTCAGCGTCAGTCACAAACTTGTGATACATAGTCCAAGCATCTGACACTCAAATGTTACAGCACCTTATAGACCACCTTGTCTATGTCATGGATATTGCAGAAGAGGTTTTCTTTGTGTGTGTGACTTGATTGATTTGAACTGCAAACACACACTTTACTGTAGGAAAATTTCATGCTAATGATCATCACTGTATTTGTTACATCATTTGTCTTATTGATTAGATTTAGCATTTAGTGTTTACCCCTGTTACTCCTGAGTGTGTGTGTGTGTGTGTGTGTGTGTGTGTGTTTGTGTGTGTTAAATGAACTATTTGTCTACTGTGCTTGCATGTGACATTTGCATTTGTGACTATTTGTGACATCTGTGCAGTAACCACACATACCAGTAAACACTAGGAGCAGTGAACACACTTACCTGAAGCTGGGGGCAGCCCCAAACCACAGCACTCAGAAAGCAGTTGTGGGGATTACAGAACAATACAGAATGTGATTGTGAAATCAGACAATCCTGTTACCATCCAATCCACCCCTGCTGCCCCAACACACAAATCACACACACACTAAAAGACAAATGATATCATGAGCACAGCATGCAATTCCCCCTACAGTAATGTTGTACTTCATGCCATTCAAATCACACAAAAGAAAAAAAACAAACTCTGATAACTGAAACTAGCTCTGGGTGTAGATGCATATTGTTAAGAAGGTAATATTGATATGTTTGAAAAAGTGTTTATTTCAATATAAAGTAGCATGTGTAGATTCCTTGGAGAGGACCCACCTGTTAATTAGGACGTGAACAGACATTTAGCCACCGGCTGGGATTTTTTAAAGAGGGCATATATACAGGCTGCTTGGTGTCCTGAGCTAAGTTGTGGATGAGACTAATAGCACACGCTGCTCTGAGTCAAGCTTAAGCTGATACAAGTGGTGTCTGCAGCCTTGGTGTAGTTTGAATTCAATTTCACTGTAGCCCTAAAACAAGATTAATTAAACTGGCTGGGTTGCCAACTGTTCATTTTTCACCACAAAAGTTATATAAGTCAGGAGTGTCAAACTCAAATACACAGTGGCCCAAAATTTAAAATTAAACAAAGCCGTAGGTCAAAGTTAAACAAATGAACCTTTTAATATGGACCCATACAAGTTTTGATTTAACATTGAATATGGAACAAGCAATGCTTATATAACTTAATATTGCAGACATGCAAAATCGAATTTCAAATTAAAAAAACATATCAATGGCATATTAAATAAAATTTAAA